>VYZV01018302.1:11400-39710 GCA_013401275.1 Pandion haliaetus | reverse complement strand
GGCCGCCGCCAAGGCGCTCCCCGCGGCACCGGAGCGCGGTCCCGCCGCTCCGCCCGGGCGCCGCTCGGCCCCTCGGCCGCCCGCGGTGCCCGCAGCCTCCTGGCCCTGCAGAAGGACGTGCGCACAGTCTTGCGGAGTGGATGCAAAGCGGCGACTTTTCCGCGGGGGAAGAACGGGGCAGTGTTTCGTATTTGCTCTCCTTCAAGGTTTTCCCGAAGAAATAGGAGGGAACAGAAGTTCTTGACCTGGGCGTTGCAACCACTTCTCAGAAGTAATTTCGTTCTGACGGCTCCAATGCATCTCAGCTCTGTGCTGGTGCTGGTGGGAGCAGCACAAACAGGTGTCTCTCTCCGAAGTACGTGCCTATCTAGTACGCTCTACTAGTTAAGAGTTGGTAAAATGTCCTTTGACATTTTTCCGTCGAAGAAGGGCTTTATTCAGGACTGAACTGCAGATGTGAGCACAGCTGTATGAAGAAAGAAAATTAAACACAATTTTTGTTAATGGAGAAGCGAGTCGGTGGAAAAGTCGGCATGGCGGTGTGCAGCAGGAGTGGGGCTGAGCTGCACGTAAGCCGCCTTCCCACCCCGCAGCAGGCTGACGTGGGGCTGCGGAAGAATGCTTCCCCACTAGGAAGTCGTGTGGTGCAAGTGGAAATAAGGACCTTAGAGCACAGCGGGAATAACAGGATGCGGGAAGCTCCTTGTTTTGGTGTAGCTTCTGGCATCGCTAGTCTGGCCCAAAAAGGAATTTACCTGATTCCTGGTGACCAAACAACAAAAACAACGCTATGAGACAGCTGATGAAAATGTAATGAAATCTGTGAAGAACTACGGTGTTTAGAAGATGTGGAGGGGAGGTGTCTCCCACAGAGAAAAGACACAGTGGATTTTTAATAGGGTATAGGAGATGCTTGTGGGTAAGGTCCAAGCATTGCTGTTGTTTCTAAAGGTGCAAAAGCCACAGCCATCACTGGTGCGTTAGGAGCTTACAGAACTTCTCTCTAAGGGTAAACGTCCTGTGCTCCCCATTCTGTTGCAGTTGCACTGAGCATAGGGGAGTGACTGTTTTACCAGCAGAAGCTGAGCGTATGGAGTTCTCCCTGGGACTCTCCCAGGCAGTGGATTAGACATCACTCACCTTTTCTGCTTGGCACTTGCAGGATACGGGAAGCAATTGCTCATGGTGCTTCTGCATCACACTGGTCTGCTCCCAGAGCTGAGGGGGAATGCGTTGACATTTTTTTCTGTACATCCATTGCAATGAACCTCATCAACGCCCACTCTTGCCTTAAAAAGAATGTTTCATCTTATTGGTGAGGTTGTAGTTTTTTAACTTCTTATACAAACATCTAGGGTCAGGTTGGACAGGACTCTGAGCAACCTGATCCAGTTGAAGATGTCCCTGCTCATTGCACGGGGTTGGACTAGATGACCTTTAAATGTCCTTTCCAACCCAAACCATTCTATGATAAAAATAAACGTATACATACAGAATACATAGGAAGGATGGATGTGTTCTTATGAGTTTGCAAAGGAAGTTTTGTACTACAGGCCTTACAAAGAAAGGGTGACATTCCCCCATAAATTTTGTGATTTTATCTATAATTGTATTTATCCTGCAAGTAAGTAAAGAGTGGAATCGTATTTCTAAGTTTCTGTCATCATTTTTCTTCATTCCTAGCAATCTGATTAGTTGGCTTTTTTTTTTTTTAGTCACCAAAATGTATGTTAGCATATTTTCAGTGCAGAGCAGAGCAGGGACAAGATGTTCATTTAAGATATGAGCAATGTATGGTCTTTCAGTTAATAACAAATAAGCTTTTCATTCTGTGCAATGTGATGGAATTACTTAGAAGAGTGACAAGTACGTACGCTAGTGGCTTTAGAGAGGTGCTGCCAGACATCACAGGAGTTATTATTTCAGTGGCTTTTATCCAGAGTATTTAGAGATATGAGCATAGCCATCTTGCATGGTAAGAAGACGTTCATTTTACACAGCATCTTTGGTATGTTGTTTCAGCATTACAAAATGTGCGTTGGATCATGACTAGAAACAGCTGCTATCTATGGAGTCTTCTACCAGGAATTTATTTTGTGAAAAATAACCACTTTTCCGTATGTCTCATCATTACTCCACCTCACTTTAAAGTTTATGTCTTTTTCATACACGGATCTTGATGGCAAAGATACACTGCCTGTATTCCGGTATTTAGAGTCTCTTGTGCTATATGTGCTTTAATTTCTGTTGCATAAACCTAAGACAGGGTACACGCTCTAAATTTTTTTCCATGGTTTTTAGCTAACAGCTATTCCAGGAAGATATAGAAGTGTTTTCTTGTAAATAAGTAGCATTTCTTCTGTTTAGCAACCTGAAACAGAGGGCCGAAATAGCATGTGAGAGGCTGCAGACATGAGACGTCTATTAGTAATGTTAATTGCCGATGCCACTAAAGAGGATGCTGACACACATACCTTAATTATAGGGCAAATTCTTCAAAACCTGCATTTCACAAATACTGTTGTACTAATGGGTGGTGTTAACTCCACTTACTCTCAGTGGAGGATTTCAAATTGTAGGACTCCAGAAAGCCAGAGGGGCTGTTTCTGAAAGTTGATGTGTAGCTAGGGAATTGAGGGGAATGTGCAGGAGGGTTGGCTGAATCTTGTAGCAATTGGCCTTGAGGCTCGTATCAGCCTTGAGGCTTGGAAGAACTGTAAGGTCTTGTCTATTCCTGTTGAACTAATTACTGTGTAAATTGTCACGCAGATTAGTGAAGGCTAGGTTAATTAACTCCCTGCGTTATGTGAAAAAGGCTTCATGGAAAGGCAAAGAATAAATATGAAGCGTCTTTCATTTAAAATGTATTAAATCTGCTTATTGTGTTCGAAATAAATATTTCTAACACTACCTAGGTAAAAAATAGTTTGATCATACTACTCATAAGAGCAAAAGCCATGACTCTCCCGCTGTTTAACAAGCCCATCATTTATATCTCGGTTTACTCTAATAGTCATTATTGATTTATGTGTATTAAGTTAACAACGAGAGGTCCAGCTGAGTTTCAGGGGATGTGGTGGCTTGCAGTGCATGGTTCCCACTGCCACAGGTATACATTTCTACCGAGCAGTGAGTGTCTTCCAGGATCTGTCACTGGGCCCTCAGCTCCCATTTCAAAAGAGCTTTGGACTTTCATCTAGGTGTTTTAACTCTGAAGTGGTACCCTTTGAAGATTGCCTGGACGTCAACATCCAAATGCTGCTCGTGTTATTATAGCTGTTTGCGTGCTACGCAGCCTCTTGTGAGGCAAGGAGGGATCCAGGACTGGGCTGAGCAGGTTGCAGAGCGTAGGCCATTGCTGTCCACCCTGAAACTGCCACAGGCGGCAGGCCTGCTCCCACAGGGAAAGCCAATCTTCAAGGTACGCCACATTCACAAGTCACATCTTGCAGCTTGTGAGGCTGCAGACTGCTCCTTTTCACAATTTCCTCAAGCACTTCCTCTCGCCGAGTCTCTCATTCACCTGCTTTTCTTTTCCTCCCAATTCCTTGAACCTGGGCTGCTCCCTTCCCCCACTTTTAGACTCTGCCCTACCAACATGGCGGGTTTCCTCACCTTACAAGTACTGCTCGCTGCTTCTGCTGTCTCTCATCCTAACGCCCTCTTACCCCATACATTTTCTGTATTAATGCCTCATTTTTTTCTAGTGCAGGATTGTTTCTGCTGAAATAGGCTTGTTGATCATTTAGAATGGCAAGAGGGCATCATGGCAAAATACGGTCTGGTTTTTGCCTACCAGAAGAAAGGTAAGAGGAATATCCCAAAAGGATATTAGCACTGCATGGCATCACGGAAAAGTGGTCATGAGAGAGATCTCTGAAAATGTGGCTGCAGTCTGACCCTTGCACTTCGTAATGCTACTCTTGGTGTATTTGGTGCTGCTTTGGACAATGACTCCATGACACCCCTGTTTTGCTTTTTGCTTATGACTGTCTGTCTGTCCTTCCTCCTCCCTTACTTTTAGGATTCAGTTAATCACTAATTTCATTTTGAATACTCATTGGGACTGCACTTTCTCCAGACTGGAGAGAAGACTGTGAGCAGGATCCCTCACAGGGCAAGACAGGTTGGCATTTTACGGGCTTGCTGCAGAGGTCTGTGGCCTGGAGAGGCATATGAAGAAGGTGCTTACCAGTACATCTCTGGAGTATAAGAGCACAGCTTGGAATGGGAGGGGGAACACATTTTGTTGAAACGATGGCAGGGTTTCTGCTTTATTGTAGGTCTGATGTCTTGACTGTCAGAGCCGTAGGTTGGCTAGTACCATGTATAACATCTGCTCTCTTGGCAGAAACTATGTAACCTTCTCTTCCTCCATAACTAATATGTGCATAAACATAATCACCAGAGGCCAATACCTGGGACACAGCAGAACTATGCATTTAATATATTAAGGTTATATGCCAGTGCATGCAACCTATTAAGACAGGCTTGAGTAAAGGTAAAAAGAACCAGGCATGACTAAACAATAAGGAAGAGAATTGGCCTACTCCCATATTATTAGAAGCAAGAAGGCAACCTCCTAAACGCTGAAGTCATATCCAAATGAAGAAAACAGAAAAATTCATAAATCCTGGCTGATAACATATAAAAATAAATTTAAACAGACAAAAAAAAAAAAAAAAAAGAGCTGGGAGGTGCAACTTGCTAAAGGACTCTAACCCAGCACTAAACCCTTCTTCAAACACATCCAGAAGCTCATCAGAGAGTCTGTAGGGCTGATCAATGATCAGGGTATAAAAGAAGCACTACAGAGAGCAGAACACCTTTCCAGGGAAGAAATTGTTGTTCAGTGTGGAAGAAACTAGGAAAACCCACGTGCCAGAATACTTTTCCAGGAGAGGGTCTGACTGAAACGGAAATGACTGTAAAAGAGATTATATAACAAATTGGCAACATGAACATTAACAAATCACCAATACTAGAAGTTATTTCATCCAGTGGCTCTAAGAAGACTTACCATAGTCTGTAACTGCTCACTGTAGTCCTTGACACCTGAGGACTGGAGTGTGGCAAATAGATACCAGCTGTAAAATAGTTTTCAGAGAGAATCAAAGGAACTACAGGATTATGCAGCAGACCTCTGGGCAAATTTGTGGAAACTGTAATAAAGGGCAGAATGAGTGGTTACCTGGGCTCATACAAGTTACCTCAGAAGATTCAGTGTGGCTTCTAAAATGGGAAGTCCTACTTTACAATCCTCTTTTTGAAGGGTGTCAGCAAATATTTGGACAAAGACAGCCAAGTTGATACAATCTGCTTGGACTTTTGAAGACTTCTGACAGTACCATCATCAACAGTTTCCAAAGAAACTTAGTAGTCATGAGATTAAATAAAAGGCCCTTTTATGGGTAAATAACAGGTTACAAGTTAGGAAACAGAGGGTAAGAGGGCTGGTTACTTATTACAGTGGAGGAAGGTCACCACTGGAGTTTCCCAGAGCTCTGTGTTGTTCTTTACACTCTTAAGTGACCTTAAGTGGAAAAGAAGTGAGGAGTGAAGTGAGAGAGGTTGCTGGTGTGGTATGAAAGTTTGTGATATTAAGATATTCAGGATAGTAAGGACAAAGGCAGACTGTGGGGAACCACAAGAGGCCTTTGTAAGACAGAGTGGCTAAGAAATACGTGTGGAAAAAAATCCTATCTTCACATATAAGCTAGCTTGCACGTGTAAGCAATGGACTCTGAGCTGACTACTACCATTTGGAAGCAAAGTCTTTATGATATGCATAACTTTTGAAAACATCAGAAAAGCAAACCAAATATTAGAATTTATTAGGAAAGAAAAATAAATTCATGGTTTTCCTACAGCTTGTATATGAATATGGAATTATCTATGGAATATAGGTTATATTACTTATTCATATACAATATGAACATAGATTAATCTATTTTATAGTATGAATATATATTCTGAATATATATTAATATATATTCTCTATATAGATGATAGAATATGGAATTCTATACTATATTTCTATATGGCATAGAAAGGGTGGAAAGGAATTGACTTTGGCATTTCTTCAAATACAAGAACGAGGGGCCATTAAATGGAGCTAACAGCAGCTGATTCCAATGCAAACAAAAGGAGATGGACTTGTTCAACTCCTTGCCATAGGATTTTACTGATGCAAAAGGCTTCAAGGGGAGACTGTGGAAGTAGTTAAAAAAGAGATTCATTCAAGATTATTTAATAAAGAAACCACTTGGGAAAAACCATGAGCTGAGAATAGACACATTTTGAGAGAGCTTCATGTACACTTGCCCTGTTCCTGTTCTGCCTTAGGCATTTGCTTATGGCCTCTCATGGTAACAGGATACTGAGCTAGATGGACGTGTGGTCTGAACCAGTATGAGCATTTGCATATTCTAATGAACATACCCAGAATGCATGTATGTGAAACCTGGGGAGATGGGCTCACGGCAGGGTATGGCTGCCCCTGGATGGGCTGTGAATCTGACTAGCTGTGGAGCCTTAGCTGGGCATTCTTTGAGAAAAAGAATGCCTCAGTGTTAGAGAGCTGTCTCTGGGATCTCACCTGCCACACTAGATCCATAACCGCAATCATGAATACATGTTTTATGTGGCTGCAGAGGGCTCCTTGTCTTAGATGAGACATTCCTGAGGTTTTCTCTTCTGTTATGCCTTCTGTTCAGCTGTTCTGCTAATGTGATCATGACCAGCTGCCATGAGATCTTGTTGGACTGGCCATCTCCAAATACTACTAAATGTTATATCCTTGGGACTCAAACAGATCCCCTGTTGATACCATACATTCCTCACTGTCAAAGTCTTAAAAATTTTGCATCTCAACAACCACAGCTAACAGAGGGGTGTCAGAGTTGAAGCAGAGTGGTGACAAGATAGGAGGGCATACAGAGGGATAGGTGAGGTTGCTTTGTATTATGGGACAAATTTATAGGATTGGGAATAGGCCAATTCAAATGACTTGTGCATTTTTTAAATCCAGACTGCTTACAGGAATTAGGTTCAAACTCAACACTCCTCCAGTTGTACCTTAATTCCTTATCAGGCCAGCTTTCTTGCTTATGCTAAACTCAGGCTTATGTGAATCAGCACATCAGGAATATAGGCAAGGCATGCAAGTTCAGGTCCAAGCTAACATGACAGTATAGACATAGCTCAAGAGTCCCTGTGTTTCTGTCTGCATGTGTTGTTATATAAAAGCTAGGCCAAATCTGACTGCTGCATCATAAAGCCATCTACAGCCCCTGGAATTGCTATAGCTGTGTAGGGTGATATATCTGTTCTTTCTTCACAGAAAACTAATACAATTTAAGAGCAGCCAACATGGCTTTACCACAGACACCTGGATGCCTTCAGTGATGAGATGACTGGTTTGGGAATGAGAGGCGAGAAATGGATATTGGTTATTTTGATTTTAGCATGACTATCAAGAGCATCTTTGGTTGTATCCTTGTAACCACACTTATGAGAGATGGACAGGATTGGTGGACTAAAAGGTTGATAAAAAAATGACCGGACCATCAGGCTCAAAGTGTTCTGGTTAGTTAGTAGCTGAAGGTCTAACTGGCAGCCAGTTAGGAGCGGTATTCCCCTGAGTTAGATACTGAAGCTGGTACTATTTAACTTCTTCACTAATGAATGATGACATGGAATGCATCCTCACTACATTAGCAGGTGACATTAAATTGTGGGGAGAAGATGATGTGCTGGAGGGCACAGCAGCTATTCAGAGGGATCTCAACAGGCTAGAGAAATAGCCTGACAGAAACTTCTTGAAGTTCAAAAAGGCAAGTAAAAAAAAAAAAAGCCAAGTAAAAAAAGGCAAGTAAAGCTCATCTAAAGCTCTGTCTGGGCATGAAAAATACTATGCCACTGTAAAATTTGGGGACTGGCAGGCTAGAAGGCAGCCTTTCAGGAAAGGACCTGGTGGTCATGGTGAACAACTTGAACATGAGCCAGCAATGTGCCCTTGCAGCAACAAAGGCTAACTGCATATTGGTCTGCATTAGTAAGAGTCTAGCCAGCAGGCTGGGGAAAGTGGCTATTCCCTGTGAACTCAAGAGGCTGCATCAGGAATATTGTGTCCAATTTTGGACTCCCAAATACAAGAAACATTAGCATACTAGAGCGAGTCCAGTGGAGGAGCACAAAGCTGACTAGGAGGCTGCAGCCTGACACGAGTAGAGGCTGAGAGAAATGGGTTTGTTCAGTCTGAAGAACAGGTTCAGGGGATCTAATTGTGTACAACTTTCTAGTGGGTGGTTATAGAGAGATCTTCTTGGAGGTCCACCACAAAAGGACAAGGGGCGATAGACATAAATTACATTAAAAAATTCTTATTCACCATTATGAAAAAAAAAGTTCATAGAATCATAGAATGGTTTGGGTTGGAAGGGACCTTTAAAGATCATCTGGTCCAGGTCCCCTGCCATGGGTAGGGGCACCTTCCAGTAGACCAAGTTTCTCAAAGCCCTGCCCAGCCTGACACTATAACAGGTTGTCTAGGGAGGTTGCAGATAGGCAAAACTTGACTGGTGAAGGCACTGAGCATCTAACACTGAAGTTAGCCCTGCTTTGAGCAGGGCATTCAACTTGATGACCTCCCAAAGTCAATCTAGATTGTTTTATGCTTCTGTGATTCCAAGTGGTTTATAGCATATATGTCACACATCTTCAAAACAGAGATTTGCAGAGATACATAATGCTTCTGTGTACTGACTGCAAGATGTAAATGTAACCCATTGTGAGGAAGTTTGTTTCATGGTATACATCAGCACATCTTTTACTAGAGAGTAATAACCAGATTATCAGATAGTAACTATCAGCAGCAGTGATTCCTTAGAATCTCACAATTTCCAGTGCTGGGTGAAGAAGAAAGGTAGTACATCTTACAAAAATTATTACTTCAATTTTAGAATTAAGAAAGTTAAAATAAATGAAACAACAAAAATCTCACAGTCTAAAATAAAATTGCATAACAGAAAAACATAATGATATCTTTAGTTATGTTGTTTGAGTTAAAAGCATATCATGCTTTGTTTCAACCCTGAAGCAAGTACAGTTATTGATGCCTGAGAGAAAACTCTGGTTTTATTTACAGGCTCTGTTTTGGAGGACAAGGTACATCAACTATGATACAGCAAAATTGGAATGCCTCTGTGAATATACCAGGGGGAATTAATATAAATTGTGGAGTGAAAAATGCCTTCCATTTCAGCTAAGCAGCAGATTGTCTAGAACGTAATTATATCACAGATAATTCTGTGATCTTTTTTAGCGCTTAACTCCAAGAGTGCTTTCATTGCAGGAGGATCACTAGGATAAGGCAAAATCCTTGCTCTACTTGGTTTGCATAAATACCTTTAACAGTGGAAGTTGGAGGAGTAGCCCGTTCACATCCTTCTTTTAAATATCAGTGGCTATTGATGTTGGTTGGCTGTGAATATAGTATGTCAGAAGAACAAACATAAAGAGTATTATTGAATAAAAAATATTTTACCCTTGCTTTGTTTATAGTAAGCAAGTTCCACCTGGAAGATCAGGTAAAAGACACATTTGTGCTTCAGTTCAACTCACTAGCTAATCCTCTTCTACATACATTGATGACAAGTCTAAATATCTTCAGCTGCCAGAGAAAGTATTCTCATTTTACTAAATGTAAACACTTGCAGTGTAGACAGCTCCCTTTAAATGATTTTGCCTAATTACCTTTATTTTCAATGAAGAAAACCAAATGCTTATAGTACACAATTTATCTCATTCTAAAGTAGACATCTAAAATAGGTCAGATGAATCATACCTTAAAAGAGGCTCTTTCTCTCCATTGAATATAAAGGGAGTCTGGCATGACTAGCTCTGAAGTGTACACTGTATATGTCTAAAGTTAGGTGAGAGGAATCCCATCCCACCTGTTTGTACACTTAATAAAAGAAGAATACCAATTCCGTATAAAAATGAACAAACTGTCCCCAGGCTTTAAAACAAGTTGTTTTAATCTTGAGCAATTCAGCTCCTAATTTAGGGTTTGATTCAACTCCCATTGAAGTCAATAGCTGTATGTTTTAAGAGGAATTTAATGAGGCTTGTCAATTATTTTTGTTTACTCTCTCATCAAGGATACTTAACTAAATTCAATGAGAAATGAATACCCAATGCTTAATGAGAAAGGATGTTCCATAATTACAGGTTATACTTTGAACAGGATTTTTTTGTAAATTATTTTTTTTTCCTCCAATCTTTTAAATTAAATATGTGAGCAGTATAGATAAATCCTTGGTGATAAATGTATTTAATAATCCTAATTCAAGTAACACCAGAAATTAAAGATGTTGTTTCCTTTCACAGGATGATTAGCCCTTTAATTAATATGTGTAATATATTAAACAAAGTCCAGCAGGATGTTATTGCCCTGTTTAAGTGATGACTGAAACTTGCTTTGCATCATCAGTTTTGCAGAGCTCCTCAGTGCTGGACCCCAGATAGCGATAGGCACATAGTACTGTTTGTGATGCAGAGTACAATGGAGTTGTAGTTGGAAACTCTGATGAAAACTTTAGGAGCCTAGTATAGGTGATGAAAATGAACGGCTGTGTAAATGAAACCATTGAAGATTTACTACGTAGAGTGGGTGTAATCCAGTCCTGATCTCAGTGTGGGGAATTGAGGAAACAGTGGGCATGCACTTACATGACTGTGACCGTGACATGTAACACAGCAGCCTCTGCTGGCATTAATGGGAAAGATGAAGCCAAATTATTTGTGTTCTCTTTCCTCCTTGCTGTATTCATGCTAAATATCTAACTGGCTTCATTGTTCATTGATTTGCATGTGCAACTGTTACAGAGGTCCTGAAGAAGGGGAGAGAGGGAATTCTGATGAAGGAGTTAGCATCTGAGTGAGATTAACAAGCTCTAGAGTTAGAGTAAACTCGAGTTAGAGTAAACTCTAAACTTCTATTCTCTAATTCAGTTTCTATTTCTATCCAAAAATCTGCTTCAGAGTAATACAGCTTTGAGATTCTGAAGCCAGAACATTACCAGGAGCTGTAAGCAGTGTGAGACTTTCCTTGGCTCTGCACTGAGAACTATGCATTACACGTTGCCCAGCCAACCCCCGTTTGACAACCCTGGTGCAAAGGCAAGAGAGGTCATCTTGGAAGGATTCTTTTAAACATATTAAAAACCGAAGTAGCAACTCTGCATATTAATAACAGGATTAAATTATAAGAACTGTATCAATATGGGAGTGGCTGAAGGCAAAGGACTTCTCCAGTGCACCTGGTAGTAAAAGAAGAGGATTTAACTAGATGGGGAAATATAAGTGGCTTTGAGAGGTTAGAAACAATGATATAAAATAAAATGCTTTTACTTTTATTCGCTCTACTCCATTCTTGTGGCATGAGATTTTTGCTAAACAAGCAGTTATCCTTAGACTAGCTCTGCTGTGCTATTCCTAGCTTTCATCCGCTCAACTTCCTGGCTACCTTTGACAGCAGCACCAAATCCAGGCACTTATGAATAGTCGGTCTATGTAAGTGTGTAAGGGAGAGAGTGTGTGCTCTGCAGAGCTCTTTAATGGGGAGTACTGAAGATGATAGCATGTAATGCTAGTAGGGTAACTTCAGCATCTTTGGTGCTCTCCTCCCAGATAAATCTGTGCTTGAATTGCTCTAATTGTGTCAACCTGTATTTAAGAAAATTTGATGCAGGCTAACTGAAACTCTGGGTCCTGAAGGAATGCAGAATTAAGAAGTCTTTCCTGTTCCAGTTGAATTAACTACATTAGTAGTTTTCCTGCAGATTATCACTTTGATAATGAACCTTGCAGACTTTGTGTTTCATACTGAAAGAAACATCAAGTTTGTGTGCATTAAAAGTGACAGTGCTATGTAATCCATTTCTTTTTTTTTTTTATGAGTAATAATGAAAAACAGAGAAATTGTGTAAATAGTCCACAGGGAAGGTGTTAGAGGCTGCATATACATATATATTGATATAACTGCAGCATTTTCTGGTAACTTTTGGTACAGTGTCATGCTGTATTTATACATGATCTCATTTTCCTGTAATACTGTCCATAAATTTTGTCTTACACAGGTCTATTTCAACAGATGAAAGAATTACATACAAGTTTTATAATACTATAAAGGTAGGATGAGTTTCACTTTCTTAATTATTAGCACAAAAATGGTAGTAAAAGCATTTTGATGGCACAAGAGCTGTCAAGATAACTTATTCAGTTTTAGCTTGTTTTATTTACCAGCTCACATGAACTACAGAAAAGCCTCTTTCTTAAGAGCAAATCAAAAATACAGAACCAAGATAGCAAAGCCTTAGTAACGGCTGGGCTTTAAAGGCAAGGGGATTTATCTGAGATGTGTATGTTCAGTGAACAATCACGTTCATCTACTCTGCTGGATTTGATGGTGGAAATGTTGCCATATGATCAGCATGGCAACAGTCATTATGAAATTAGTAAAATTGCACAATAATGATTTTGTGCCACGTATAGCATGGATATTCTGTCTACTATCATGGGCTAATTTGCAAGGACTTGCCTACCCTGCAGGTCCTTTGATACCAGTCCTATTGCATTACAGAGATCCTTATATAGTGATGCTGGTATACCTGACAGCTTGTTTTAGAGATCAGTTGCCGCCCCAGGAAACAGAAAATGGCACTGGTAGGATTGACTACCTTAATCTGGCAGGATTGGCTACCTAAGTGTTTTAGCACGTTGAAAAGCAACATGTTGCATTACCTGGATGACACACTATTACTCAGCAAGAGCAGCAGCTGCCAGCAGCCGTGGAAGTAGTAGTATGGCTCCCAGCTGGACAAATAATTAATCTGGAGGGAGTTAGCAGCTGCCTATCATCCTTAACTTCTCTCCCCTGTATGGGCAGCCTCTGGTGATGGTAGCTACTTTTTGTATGATCTTAAAAATCATGATGTTGTTAGCAGCTGGACATGCTATCCTGGAGATGGGGATGGGAAAAATAGTAACGAAAAAACAGTCTGTTTCTAAGGAGGAGCTGAATCCTGCTACCCAGAACAACAAAATTTTTCCCTCTCTCCTTAATTTCCTTGGCACTGTGATGCTTGGCAGAAGATGCTCGAACAGGAGGCAGAAATAATTCTGTGCCTTCGCAATTAACCCTTGTCATGGATGATTAGGTCAGAGTACCAAAAATACTTTTTCATTCAAACACCTCTTCATTCAAGATGAAGAGCAAACCCAGCTCTTCCTCCATGCCCTGATAGTGACACGTGTACCTGTTTTCCATCAGCCCTGGTGTCAAAGAACAGATCTGTATTAATTCATGACAATGAAAAGACTTTGTCAGCCAAGGCCAAGGTAATTTGTGTGCTGTAGTGGGCTGACCCAGCAGCTGAGCCCCTACCCAGTCTCTTGCTCACTCCCTCCAAGAGGTATGGGGAAAGACACTTGGAATAGCAAAAACTGAAAACTCATGGGTCGAGATAAAGACAGTTTAATAGGTGAAGAAAAGCTGCATGTGCAAGCAAAGCAAAATAAGGAATTCATTCACCACTTCGCATTGGCAGACAGATGTCCAGACACTTCCTGGGAAGCAGGACCTCAGCATACCTAACAGTTACTTAGGAAGATAAATGCTTTAACCCCAAACATCCTCCTTTCCCTGAGATTTTATTGCTGAGCACAATATTGTATGGCATGGAATATCCCTTTGGTCAGTCTGGGTCAGCTGTCCCAGCTATGTCCCCTCCCAGCTTCTTGCACACCGTCAGCCTGCTTGCTGGTGGGGCAGAGTGGGGAAAAGAAAAAAACCCAACCCTTGATGCTGTGCAAACACTGCTCAGCAACATCCAAACCACTGTTGTGTTATCAACACTGTTTTAGTCACAAATGCGAAACACAGCAGGCTTTGGGCTGCTGTGAAGAAAGTTAACTCCATCCCAGCCAGACCCAGTACAGGTGCTGGTCATGTTCTGCAGCTGCTGCAGCAAAAGTCATCACAAGAGAAGAGGAACACCTGGACTGGAAGAGGTACCTATAGAGGAGCCTGACGTGTCTGGGGATAGTATATCACTACGTCAACCTACAAATCCATTAAAAATTCATAACATGTTAGGTGTCTGATTGATGCTTATCTGGGAGAGAAGCACACCGTCACAGCCCGTGTTCTCTACTTTTCTCAAGCAGAATAAATTATAATTGTACCTATGTATAAGTTTTGCCTGCATTCAAAATTCAAGCCATCAAGCACTACAGCTTGATGGACCTGGGCTGGGCTCCACTGCTGGGTAAACACGGGGAGGGAACTGGCAGGGAAGCAGAAGGCCAAGGGTGTGGGGAGGAGCCCAGCCCAGGGTATGGCTTCACAGGTGGGGCTGATGCAGAGGTGTTTGGGCCAGGACCAGGAGTGGCTCCACTGTAGGGGTGTAGTGAGGGGTGCAGCCCCAGGCATAGCTCCAGAGGTGAGGTAGGCATGAAGATATGAGGTCCAGGGTGGGGTGGGAGAGTGGCATGCATGCTGGCAAAATGCCCAGATCCTGGCTCTGTGCCCAGAAAATGATAAAAGAGGAAACCGGGAAAGGACCTACCAAACGACCTTCTTATCTGGGAAATGAAGGTTTGGCTCTAGTGTGAGCTGTGGTGATACCTTGCTGGTGCATGAGATGGTGGAAGCAACAGCAAGGGCCGAGGGTGGAACAAAACAGGCTCTGAGGAAGTCAAATGTGTAGAGAGATTGAGTAAAAGATTAGGAAAATTCTAACTGAGCTTAGAGTCATAGATAAAGAAAGTAAAAAAAATAAAGGAAAATGTTAAATTGGAACCTGCAGCATCCAGACCCAACAACATCAGCATCGGTGACTCGGAGGGAGGGTAGGAGAAACTGGTGAAAACGATGGTGAGACAGCTGTGGAGAGTCTCACAGATCACTTGCACAGTGAGGCAATGCCTAATCTGGCAAAGCCTACTAGTGCCTAGTCGACCGAGCAACATACTTCAAGTAACTTTGAACTGGGAGAACACTTCTGACTAGGTCATTGATTTGTGTCATGAAGGCAAAGTATTATTTAACTAGTTGTAGGAGGCTTCAGCTCCACTCTGGCGGATGATCAAACCAAAGTGATTCCTAGAATGGGGAGGGGGAAGGATGTTGATTTGGTTGCATAAGAATCAGTCTGTGTGAGTCTATGAAAGCAACCAGGAGGTAAGAAAGAGCATTGGAGAGCACTAGTACGGTGGCCTGAAGGGGAACCCAAAAGGAGTAAGTCTTAGTCACTGGCTCACAGCCTTCAAATCTTCTATTGGATTTTTAAATTCACATTACCTAATGACATATAGTTCTCTATTATCACTGTCATAGAATTATATAATTCTCATTTAACAGAAAATAGTAAACATCAAGTTCATATTCATACCTGTATTCCACTAGAGGAATAAAATGAACAGGAAAAACTAGTACTTGTAATGCTACATGGATCAGGAATGCTGAACTCAGACCTATCTGGAAATAGAGCTAGGCTTCTGAATGTGGAAGTTACCCTCCTGCTGTTGTGTGTTGTTCCTGTAGTTGGAAAACAGGACTTTGGATAGATGATTTGCACATCCAGGATAAGCAGAGAGAAAACAGATATTTTTCTTCCAGTGAAAATGATCCAACAAAATAGTCCTGTATACTGTCCAACTGCTTGGGTTAAGGGTAAACACAGTTTATACATACTGAGGTATTTGTAAACTGGCTGAGTAACTTTGTTAAATGGGGATCCACTTAACCATACACTTAATATCAATAATTTGTTAGTAACTTTATGAAATAAGATTTTGCTCCAGTGCAAAGTGCCTTTTTATATTGGAGGCATTTTTAATAACAATACTAGCATATTATGTTCATGTGGCGGTAATGTAAACTACTGCTCAAAGTACAAGGCAATGGAGCCATTGAGTATTTTTCTTATCTTCTGTCTATTCTTCAGTCCCCTGAATATTACTGTTATTTTCCACCTACTACTCCTAAGCTGTTTTCCCGATAAAAAGATAAACCCGTATTTCCAGTGCAACTGCATATGATTTTACTGTAATGCTAGATTTCCAGATTATTTGAATCTCTTTATTCAGTGTTCTTTGACTCAAATTGCTGGTGAGGTTTTTTCGGTACTGTTTATGTGTATCTGTGGGAAGAGTTTATTTCTCTGTCACCATTAAATGTAGAAGCCTTTGCAGAAGACTAATGACATCAATTCATCTCACTCAATGTAGTATCAACACAGGTATCCACTTAACCATTTGTGAATGATGTCACCTCAGCAGCTGTAGAGCTTCTATATAACAATCTACATATCCTAGTATGTAGTTATGCTATAGATATTATAAGTGGCAACAAGGCAAAAAACTACAGTGGTATCTTAGAAATTACAGTGCAACTTTATTGCTCTAATTGGAAGCTCTCGGAAGACCAAAACGACAAATTACTAAATAAGTGCATAAAGACTTGTAAAATAATCTAAAAACAAACTAGCATATGCCACTGGCTTTGAAGGTTCTGTTTTCTAAGAAAGTTAAAGTTGGTTCTGTTCATTTTGAAATTCAGGAGAAAATGGGAACTCGTGTGTCACCAGTTCTCATCTCCTCACATGTTTCCTTGCATCTGAAGAAAGGTCTCTGGAGGCATGCAAATGGATATAATATAAACAAACAGAGCTTCTATGTCTGCACTCTTCACTGAAAAACTGTTAATGTTGAATTCTGTATGAGGAAGTACTTTAACACTGATATCATGATAACTGTTGATAGGAGCCTTCTACCTTTTGGAGACTATCCAGCCTGTAAAGTACTTTCCTAACTTGCTTTTAAAGGCTGCATTATGGTAGTAAAATGAAAGTCTCAAATGCTTCCGTGTTTTGTTCCTCTTGTCATAATCTGTTCTTCCTCCTTTTATTGTTTCTATACTTACATGCTGCAGAGGTAAAATGATGTGGTTAAGTGAACAGGGTAATAAACTGTGAGCTTACTTTCAGGTAACAGTCTCCTACTGCTGAAGAAAGTCATGAAGTAAACCCAAGACATTTATTTTTAAGCAAATTTAAACCCTTGTTGGAGCAAAATTTACACCTGTTAATGTTGATCCTAGACCACAGAATATGAAAGAAAATTAAGCTTCAAGGTTTCCAGGGCAGCTTCCATCTATCCAGTAAAAAGTTAATCCAACACAGGAATGTCAACTGAGATGATTGAGATACTTCAAAAGCAATGTACTGCGAAAACTTCTTGCACGCTTAAGCTGTTAAAGACAACAGAAACGGTGGTGGATTTACAGCAAGGACCCTTAAATATCTGCAGCTCATCAGATACCTGTTTGTGAGAGTTCTAATACTCTGAGCACAGCCTCTTCCTGGCAGCTGTAAGAAGTGCAGAAAAGTCGCTGTGAATCCCTGCTCCTCCAGGCTCCCCTGCACGCAGCATGGTGCTGAGCTGTTGAAGAGCCAGGGAAATTAATTGAATTTAAGCATTCCATCACTATGTTGGCAGGCAGGGTTTGAGGCTAGGTACTGCGAGGAACCATTTGCCTGAAGTCTTCAGATAGATGCCTTGCACATCAAATCAGCACATAGACAGCTGATTTGATAGTTCACAATATGGTTAGCCTGTAATTCCTTTAAAAGATACGATTAACTATATCACAGGATTTATAAAGGCTTTTCTGTATTTTTAGAAAGTGTGTGTTTTTCAACAGCTTATTTTTCACTACATCTTTTGAAATTTGAATTGATGCTCATGTCTTTCATGAATTACAGTATATCCCCAAGGTCTTTATTTGGCAAAGCATGTTTTCCCAGTCCATACCGGCCAAGAACTGGCGCAGAATCTGTTCATCCTGTACAAGGATTTTTTGGGGACCTAGAAAAATGCAGCTACCTATTCCAACCTGTAGCAGTTGCCTTGCCTGCCTCACAATCTTGAGGACTGTGAAGAGCTTTTAAAAAAAAATGTGACACCCATCTGTCTGTCCTGTTGTATTTGTTGCCCATTGAACCCATCCCTGGAGCCCCAGTAATTGGGTTCATTGCAGAAAGGCATCCATGAACAGGAAGTTTCTCGTTAATGTTACTGCAAGGAATGGGGTGGAGTGATTAGAATGAAGATGCAAAATAGCTGCTATCAAGAGCAAGGATCAAAGAGAAGGCGATGAATGGGTGGTTTTGGTTGTTATTGCTTTTGAAAGGTCACTGAAGGGAAAACAAAGCAAAACACACACACAAAAATTGTTCTAAGTTAAAGCTATTGGTCTGGATTCTCAGTCCACCAAGTTCACTCCTGCTGTACCGTTTAAAACAATTCCATGTTAGGGAAAAATCTCTTTCTTCTCCTCTATGAGAAAAAGAATAGCAACACAAATGCCTCTTCCTTTTTTCTAAATTTAAACTGAAATATCTCACTGTGTATCCTGGGTCTTCTCTGCTGTTCTTTAGTTCCTTTTCAAGCATGTGGCTTTTAAGCAAGACCTCTCTTTTATGTTATCTTTGTATCTCATTCAATAGCATAATATGCTGTATTATGCTGATATGTATTATGCCAATTTTTATGGCACAACAAACAGTAAGCACAGATTTACAATGAAACACAGTAACAATAATAAATAGTAGGAAGAATAGAAGCTTTTTGTCACTCCAAATTTGAATTCATATTTGTTTTTTTATGAACTTGTGGACACTCTCCCAAGCACAGAGGCAATGACTGATGAAAGGACAAATTCTTGCCATGGTGTGCTTCAGTGAACACTCAGTGTGATTAGATGTGATTCTTAAGGTTTTATTCATCCCTAGAAGAAGCTACCTTCTTCCGCCTCTGAATTATCAGAGTGAATCCTAAGCCTCATGGACATCTACAGCAAAACTCCAGCGAAGACTGGATTTCAAGTTTTAGCGGTGTTTGTTGCTATGTTTAAAAGGGAGCGAGTGTTCTGGGTCTTCTTCTAAGAGAAGCTAAGCTAGTCAGATGTTCTTTGCTTTATTTACCCTTTCTGTGCAGTGAAGGTGCTACTGTTTTCCTGGTGTCACAAGGCTGTTGAGGGACGGGATGGTATGGAAAACCCAAACTGACCAATACAGATTGATGTGAATGAATGAATGCAGTTTTCTTCTGTGCCAGACAAGGAAAGCCAGAGCATAGCATATTCTCTTTGGACTTTACTGAGCCACACAGCAGTATACATTCTTCACAGAACATTTACAGTCTGGGGGTAGAAAGCTGAGTACCATTACTATTAAAGCTCTACGTGTAGCCATCCAGCCAGACAACATACATGTATACAACATCATGGTATACAGCAATAGTATGAGGGCTTTTGTTGCTTTTACTTTCAGTTGCTCCTATTTGTGCCTCAAGGGATAATTTCTAGCTAGGTAGGCAATGAATGCCTAAATAAGCATCTTGTAATAGAAACAGTTTCTTCATAACACCCAGACTTTATGGGATGTAAAAATCAACTTGGAGCCCATCATTGGTACATATAAGTTGTATATACATATACAGTTTTTCCTCATGTACCTAATTTCACCTTTATTTACATTGAATTTTAATTGCTGTTTTATTACCTAGCCAGTTATTCTACAGTCTTCACAGGAAAACACACTAGATAACATACTGTTGGGAGCAGCAAGGCTGCTCTGCAAGGAAAGGTGAGGCGGGAGTGCAGAGCAACAGCGAAGTGGGCAGGGACAGTGTCCTCCTTGCTGACAAGGCACGGACCCACAGTGCCTGAGCAGGGTGAGCAGAGCAGGTCCCATGGTGGTCACCTAGCTCAGCCCGTGCCAGTGATTACCAGACAGACGAGTCTGTGGTGATCCAAGGTCAAACCAGGGAGTCAACTCAGCGCATCAGGATCCGTGTCCAGATCAGTGAGGTGCATGGCCAGGCACAGGCATACTCGCAACGTAGCTCAGACAAGGACCAGTACTAAGGCTTTGCCTCCTCATTTCTAACTCCTTTTTCAGATTACTTCTGAATATGTTGAAAATCATGAACCAGAAAAACCCTACAGATTGCCAGTGGTGCTTTCCTTTTACCCTTCAAAATATTTATTTATGCAAGAGACACTTATAAATATAGCTTAAATATTGTTCAGGCGTATTTGATTTGTTCTTTTGTGAGCAAAATAGGAGAGTGCCAAGTAATGTCTGTATAGATGAGTGCCGATGGTTGCATGGTTATCTACATCCCCCCTGGAAGCCATGAACCTGAGCTCTGCGGTAGGAAGTTTATGCTGCCAAACTGTACTGAGCGGCAGAGCCTGTTAGCTTAGACTGAGTGGCTGCAGCTGTCAAGCTCCTGAATTTGGCAGGAACCAATCTTCTGTAGAGCTATGTAGAGCTCTTATGGGTTTTTTGTTTGGTTGGTTTTATGAGTTGTTAAACCAGTATAATTTAAATCTGAAATAGAGATGCTAATTTCATTAAAGAATACTGTACATTTTGTGAACCGGATCCAAAAAATAGCCACTGAAAGATTTGTTTAGGCTTTAGCTTTGCCCATGAATCAACCACATCTGCTGAAACAACCTGTTTCCTGAGTGTTATTGTTGATGTTAAAATGATTTAAAGGATTGCTAAATGAGGTGAAACTAGAACACTAATCTGCTGAAAGGCTCAGTGAAGCTTTTTAGGTCCATGTTCTCACATGCCTCTTATTGAGTCTTTACATTTGGTGAGCATTAAACTCTTTGGGGAGGGATGTGGGACAGTCAGTTCCAGCTTGTAGGCACTCAAATGTCATGTCTACATGTCATGCTCTCATTATAGTGAGTGGAGATCCAGTCAATACAGCTAATGGACTCCAGAGGGGGATTCAGATGACTAAATGAGATGTCTCGTTCAAAGTGAGCCAAATAGCTCTACAGTTTCCAGGGGGATTAAACATAAGCATCTAGTGCCTTAGGGTATAGAAGCATCTGCACAAGGCTGGCAGATACAACATGGGGCATATGGGAGATCTGTGCCCTTCTGGAGAAGCAGCTGAAGCTCAGGCAGGATGCCTTACAGCATCTCAGATGGCAACAGAGCAAGTGAACCAAGGTCCTCCATTTAGATACCTATATATATGTATCAAAAGTCTGGAGCTGAATCCCACCCTTGGGATTTGATTGTTAAAAAATGTTTAATCATTGTGCTGGTTTGTCTAACAAAAGTATCCAGAATCTCCCATAAATAATGGTGTTTTTTCTTAACAATGTTTCTGGTTTTGATTTTTCCTGTGTTCTTACAACCAGCAGGACAGAAATGTTATTGTTAGATTCAGAAATCCAACTATTCAGGCACACAGTCCATCCATCGTGAACTACATCCCTTCAATAGGGAACTGTAGACAAATCTGCACAGCTTCATCACATTCTGCTCCCCTGAAAGAAAATCTTATACCCTTTCCTTGCACTAGCGACTGTGTAGATGAGGGGATTTAGCACAGCAGCTTTTCTCTCTCCATTCTTTAGACTGCTGCAATTGCTTTGGTTTTTGGAGGTCACATGTGGCTACTCATACTATAGTGACAGTATCCTGAGTCTTGACAACACCTACTTGAGAAATCTAGTACAACTGAAATAATAAAGCATGAAGATAAATTTATTTTTGATGTGTCTTTGCAGTTATATACAGGATGAATTTGGTTTGACAACTTTACAGTTCATGCAGCTGTTATCCATATGGGCCCACACTGGATTCCTACCACAGCACAAGTATAGGGATTGTCAGCAGGAATGGTTGAGTGGTATGGGCATGGGCATGCGTCTGCCCCCACCTCTGTCAGCGTAAACAGGTACTACCAAGGAAGTTTATCTTCAGTTTCCTTTTGCCTTCCCACATGGCCTTTCTGTGACTGACTCCCAGCCCATGTCTCGTCTCTAAAATTGGTCTCATGACCCATTACTATCAAATATAGGTCCAATGAGTATGAACATTTAAACCAAATTTAATTTCTACAGCCAGAAATATGCACATAGATAGGGCAGGCTGGGTGGATTACACTCCACAGTCACACAAAGAGGTGTTATTAAGTCATTATAAATAGGAGAGAAATGCACACCTCAGAGTTGAGCAATACACCTAGTGAATAAACTACAGAATCAAAATAATAAACTATGACTCTTTCTCCAAATGCAAGAATAATCAAGCATGTAAAAACAAGGATAATAAGGCATAAGTGCCTACTGCATAAAGGTGCAGTGCCATTTTTTATGTATCTGACAAACTAAATATATTGTACTACGCTAATGGGCTGGGAAAAACAATACGTTAACTGTCTCCTGAAATGACTCTGAAATACAGGTAGCCCAAGTACTGTGCTAAATGCAAGTCCTCTTTTCCATAAAGCTCTTTTCTAATTAAAGGGCAGCACTTAAGTGTGTCATTTTTATATTAAGCCTCAGTAGCACCATGCTGTATACCATTCTGTTTCGGAAATGGCGTTCTTCCAAAATGTGTGATCGTCTGATAGGTTAACTGAGCTTTTATAATTTGATTTGTCAACTCTGTATCTGAGTCAGGAAATCAGCTCAGTTTGCGAAAGAACTGTCAAACGTGTTCAAAATTAAACACATATTTATGAAGTTCCCTGAACTGGAATAACAGCCTGTGCCCTGGGTCTGTACACAGATCCTGGCCATCACAAAAAAGCAGGCTTGATTATTTAATGGTTCTTTTCAGTGTGTACCTGTTATGATCACAGTTTATTACTCATTTTTATTTCTACAGGTCTGTTACGGCCCCTAGTGGCTTAGATATACCTAAACATCATCGTGGTCCTGGCACTAAAAGCTCTGAGAAGTGCAAAATGCTACAGGGCAAACTGTAGGAAGTGGTGAAGTGATAGGGCCTGCATGCAGAGCCTGGGTGTGTTTGACAGTTCTGTGAGGGAAAACAAGTTTCAGCAAACCCTGTCATGTATTTCTTGCAAGATTTGTCGTGCTTCTAATTTTCAACAAAACCACTTTTGTTGGCTTAAAGAAAAAATGTTTCGATTTTGTATTTGTTTTAACCTCCATCCTGTGTCTTTATAAAAAAACCCCAAAAAACCAAAACAACTACATATCCTAACATTTTGAAGAGACAGATGGTTTTATTTAAAGGCTGAAAGTATGACACAGTAAGTCATTCATTTTTTAAATTACTTTCTGTTTTATAGGCAGTCACCTTGTCTGACAATCTGAATGAAAGCTTTTGCCTTGACTATGGAAGTGTTCTCTTTGGCTAGGACTTTCATCACAACTTTTCCAATGTTCAGGTGGGCTTTCGCTGGCAAAAAGTTCATTTTGAGGGTGCTGCAGACTAAATCATGAATATTAGAATCACCAACAGCAGTTCCCCAGAAGACAAAAAGTCCTTTGTCATTCCAGAAGAAATGTGTTTGTGCCATCTTATTAAAGAGCTCCTTAGCTTTTTTCCTAAAGTGTTCTGCTGTATCATACAATATCATCCAATGCTTCCTGACCAACAATATCAATACTTTTTGGTGTTTCTAGAGACTTGAGAAGCTGGTTCTGCTTCTGATTTTGAAGAAAATTGATTAATTTTTCTCCATCGCTGTTTTTCACATACATTGAGTTTTTGAAGCATCATGGCACAAAGTTAAATTTCATTGGGTAAACTTAAATCTGTCCTTTGGAGAGTGGTTTTCATTTAAACATTTAGTAAGTTGGTTGCTGTCATTCTGATCAATATAACTGGCATTTAGTCAAAATCCTGGTAAGCAAGGGAACAGCAAAGCATAAGTCCTCTCTCCTCCCCCACTTTTCCCAGCCTGTTTCACCCCAGGTTTTAAGAGGGTAACAGGCTTATAACCTGCATCTCTTAAAAGAATCCCAATTTGGATACTTTTTGAAGGAGAATTTTAAGAATTGAGGGCTGTTTCCATAGTGGTGGCTACTAAATTGTCCATGGCCAAAGAGAATGAGTGAAAGAGTGGATTAAAGAGGACCATATTTCTCTCCATAAAGACATCGTTTTTCCTCTGGTAGGCTCAGGCTTAAAAAAGAAGCAGCTACTTTCCAATATTATTTTATATATGATAGTTGGCTTTTTCAAAATATAAAACTATTTAGCAATGTGGAAGGAAAAGACTTGATTCTAAGATCTTCTGTGGTAGGAACATTTAAATCCAGATACCTGTAAGAAATCTTTCATAATTGTTTGCCTATGTATGTCTGTATTGCCAAAGTTGTAACCAGTAGTTTGTTCCAAGAGTTTTTAAGCTGGACAAAGCGTTCATGTTTAGAGTAATAGTATGACTACTTTTTTTCCAGAGCAGATTACATTTTGGAATGTCTACATCAAACCAAATTTCTGTAATTTATATACTTGGTAAAAGCATTTTCATTTTATTACTTCCAGAAGAGGAGCCCATAATGTCATCTGCAAAATCATATTTATTGTTTGGTAACAGCAGCTCATTACTAAGAGGAAAGTACAAGCTCTCAATTACGCCACACAATATTCTTGGTTATAACTAACAATATTTATTCATCACAACTCACCCATTTGCTCAGACCAGGAATTGCCGAAAGAGTGTTTATATGTGTTTTTGAAAATCCAGTTTAACTTTTAAAATATAATTTCTTGGGTGATAGCCCTTTTATTATAGGACTACCCAATATATGAAACCCCAGTTCCATGGCTTTTCTTAATTTTTTTTTCTGTACTCTGTCTTTTTTTTTTTGTTGTCCATTACAGACACCTACTATACCTCCTTTTTAGAGTCGCTTACTCTGTGTCTGCATCAATATCTGTGCTGAAATCTCTATTTTAAACTGATAGCACTGATTTTCTTCAGCTTGCAGTGCTCAGAGTAATACTCCTAGGCTGAGCTGAAATGAGGTCCTGAGCCCGTGGGCAGGGGTGGGGAGAGGCCCCGGGGGAGGTCTGGCAGGGACAATAAGGTCCAGTGGTGCCTTTGGGACCCTGACACCCACCCTAACACCCACCTCTTCTCTGAACAATTCTGGCCACCACACCTAATAATGCTTGTTTAAAGTGATTTTTCTTTTTCCAAGTAAGATTAGCATCTTTCCATGTCATACTGTACATCCTTTAGATAAAATTTCATAATAATTTCTTATAGGAACATTACTTCTATTAAAAGTAACATTCACAAATCTGACTGCCATTTCCATATTTTTTTCAAAACACTCTGAAGTTACATTGTAGTACTGCAAATACTATATTTAAGATCCATCCTTTCACTGTGTGTGTTTTCAAGCTCCCACCTCTCATTCACAGACACTCACACACAATCTTCACATGCAAATTCTTACATGCTTTCTCTCAAATCTCCTGAAGCATAGCACGTAAGCCTTGGAAGATAAGGAGAAGAGTCTGGAGAGCCCCTCAGTTGAGGAAATTCTCCTAGCACTTAGCTGTTTCATTGGGAAAGGCTTTAGTGGTATTTCATTGGCATCTTGTACTTCTGGGGTCACTTCCTCCAATGTGCTGATTACTTCTTTAGAAAGGTGATCAAGATGATGTGGAAAAATGGAAAGGAAACAGGTTAGTACAAACAGGTTGGGGAGCAGGGCATGCTCATGGGTGGCAGCTGGGCTCAACCAAGAGTCCAGCTCATCAGACAGGTCTGTGGTGATGAGGCAGGTCCATGGTCAAGCTGGGAAATCAATTCCCTGGTCAGAGTCAGGATGAGGATCAGGTCTGGTGACCATAATGAGGGTCAGACACAGCCGTTGATGACCGGGCCAGTCCAGAGTGACAAAGCAGGTCCCAGGTCAAGCCAGGAAGTCAGTTTGCATCTCAGAGTCCCAACTGGTGGGGTCTACGGCCAAGGAGAGGCATGGCTGTGGCCAGGCTGGGGACCAACGTGAGGTGACATAACTCAGGCAGGGCCTGAAGCTGCAGGGTGGAGCTTGGCTGGGGTGTTCGGGGAGGCCTCGGGTGGGGCTGGTCAGGGCCACTAAGGTCTACAAGTGCCCTCAAGGCCCTGACCTTGATATCTGGTGCCCCTTGTCCTCCTCATCACCATAAATAAACCTGCCCAGACACATACATGTTTGCGCTTATGAGTAGGAAAGACTCGGTATGCGAGTGAGATCTATGGAAAATGCTACTGAAATAGGTCTTGTTTAAACTAAAAAATTGCTGCCACCTTCTCTGTGGTCTTGTATAGAGTCTTGTTACATTTATAGTTATAGCCATACTCCCTTCATTTCTCTAAATTGCAAGCAAACAACCGTGCTTGAATCATTTATTTGTCAGCTTGTAAAAACAAAATTTTCTTCTCTCGCTCACTCTTTATTACTCAGAAGGATCTCTGATTTTGCCACAGTTTTAGGGATAGTATTACTACAAGACAATTGAAGTATGCTTGCACATTATAAATAAATAAAATTTAACATGGTAGAATTTGTTCCTATATAAAAGGGAAACTTTTAAAAACCACTGGCTGTTCCTTAGGCAAGCTCCTCAGGGTGAGGGGACAGCAGAGAAAATAGAAAGGTGGCTCCCAGGACTTTACAGGCTCCCAGACCTCCAGCATGGGGCCAAGAGTCTCTCCAGCATTTTACGGTCTACTGTGGGATACGGGACAGGCTGCTTTTGACTTTCTGGTTTTCGTTTCCTGGTATATGAACCTCTTGGCTAATGAGCAATCAAATTATTAAAAAGCAGTGGAAACATACAAGCATAATTAACAGTGTTTTTCACGACAGCAGCATAAAAAGTTGTTTTAGAAATAGGACAGCAAGAAACTATTTTCCATAGAACTTTTTTCATTGAGGATTTATGTCTGCAGTGACTCACAGACCACTGCTGCTGTTCTGCTATGAGAGAGATGAGCCTGTAGGCAAAATATAGACCAGGTGAGCAAAGACAGCATGTTCAAACACAACACTTTTACCTGTACATTTACTTACAACAAGGTTAAACTTACTCCAGTGCTGCAACAGCAGGAATTCTACACAGGAGGGTTTTTGTTTGTTTGTTTTTCTATTACACATAGAATGCTTAAAGTGGCAGCAGAGCCCTGCAACAGTCTGATCGTGTAAGACTGGGACCTTGTTCTGTATGTCAAATTAATGTGCTGTAATTGTGGGAAAGATATGCCACCCCCCAGAAGCACATCCTTCAGGGTGGAACAGCACCTCCTGCAAACAGTTTTTTACTAGGTAATTCTGGAAAAAAAAAAAATGTTTTTTTCAAGAATAAAACCTTCAGTAGCCTTCCTTATTCATCTTACCAGCAAACAAACCCCTAGAGAAAACCATTGCATTCAAAGCTGTACCAGGGAGGAGAGATCCCATTGGGGCATATTTAACGGAGATTTTTCCAGCGCTTCCTGAAATTAGGAACTTAATGTATTTTAAGGGAAAACAAACATTTCTATGATCGCAGGCTTCCCTGATCTCAGGGATGAGGGAAAACATCTTCAGTGATACACTCAACATATGTATGGCAAAAGTGGAGCTAATTAAGAGACACTCCCTTTTTCCTCAGCTTTCTGGAATTCCAAACCTTCATCAGAGACAGTAATTATTTTGGGAGTCTTTCACTGTTCCCCTTACCAACGTGTTTACTTCCTTCTTATGACATTGCGTAAATATGTTTGTAATTTTCTCCTCCTGATGTGGCACAGTAACTCTGTAGCCTGTTTTTAATTCTGTGTGCTGACGAAGTGCTAAAACTGACTCAGCAATTTGTTTCTGACCATCCAACAACTGCAGAGCGATGCGGACCTTCCCTGTAGGGGTGCACGTAAAGATAGCATAATATAAATTTGCAGGTTGATTTAACTAGTTACTTTGAGAGAGATGTGCCTTTTAGAGACACCACCCATATACTACCCAGCATAAAGCAACCCTGTGTGTTTGCAGTTCTCCCTGTAATACTCTGCCAACCCTTTGCAGAGTTCAGGGCTCTGGGGCAAGGCCATTAAGACTGAGGGCAACGGTGTTATGAGGGGTCAAGACACACATCAAACAGAGCTTACATCCAGCATCTTAAACACAGGGCCCACCGTATGCCTTTCAATCGCTTTTTCATTCTTCCAAATCCGTCATTTTTCCCTCTAGTGAATTAGCAAATAAAGCATCAACAGACTTAGCACTGAACTCTTCCCCATGCCCCTCCAACAATGTATTTTAGAGGACAAAATTGATGAGAGTACCAAGCACACGCTCCTTTTCTATTACGGCTTTTATTTTTTTTTTTTCCGTTTTATAATCTCCATCACAGAGCACCTTTTGCATGCTGCGCCAAGAGCTCATTTTTGGGGTTATATTGCCCCAA
>VYZV01018293.1:1737-19075 GCA_013401275.1 Pandion haliaetus | reverse complement strand
ACTGCATATTACACATCATGTGTTAAAATGCAAATAATTACACAGGTTTCTATAATGGACAGAAATATTCGAAACATTTGGAATTTTTTTCTTGCACAAATGATTACATTTTCAGTTTGATTACATCTCCTTTCCATTGAATCATTTATCCATATGTTATGAAAAACATCTCTATTCTTGTGATGTTGTGCAGCCGTTTAATTTGTTTTCAAGAAAATCACTATAAACTAATTTGCTACTCTGCAAGAATTTGGTGAGATGCATTAATCATGCCAGAATCTAATTTGGTCTTGTAAACCCATTTCTGTAGAAGAGAAAAAAATCTAGTTGGAGTACTGAAGAAGCACTATTTTCACTTACTTTTAGCAATACCTGTGTTAATACAAACAAAATTATAAATGGTTTTGTTTAGATGTCAGTATCACAGCTGTGACCCAGTTGGGGTTAGTTTATGAACTTCTTTATAGTAATTAGACACACTTGAACTGCAAAAGCCTCCTCCAGACCAGTACATTGAGGTTACTTGTACAGCATTATTTTACTCTTTCTCTTGAGCAATCTCCTTTTACTGGGATCATGCATGCCAATCAGAGGAAAATGAAGATACGAAAACTGTAAAAAGCTGTGAGCTTGAGTTACAAGCTTTTTACCCAAATCCATTCATGCAGTTGGACTCTTTTAACCACTGCAATGAAAGCTAAAGCCTTACTAAACATGGTGAGTAGGATGAACACCTGTGAGACAGAGATTTATCATCCATATAAACAGTGTGATCGACCCTCCATTAATACAGTGCTGAACTATCATTTAATGTAATTAAGTAATCAGAGTATCTGCACATGTGTGCATGCATATATGTGTATGAGTATCTGGGAAACAGAAGGTTCGAACACAACTGAGCAATCAGAAGAACAGTTGGAAGGAGAAAAGGCAGAGGTATTCATAGGGGTTTGCCTCCCTCCGGAGGGGCCTTACTTGCAGGGGGTGATTTAAAGCAGATCTCTTTCTGTCTGTAGAGGAAATCTGGGGTGATTAACCTCACCAGGTGAAATTCAGATTTTTTTAATACCTCCCTAGCGTTCCATTTGAGTCACAATGCATATTGTCAGATTTGCAGCTTTACTACTCTCCTCCTCAAGACAAAACATACAATCTTAAAGGCAATAGGTTTAGGGGCCCAAGAGGGGCCAAATCTGCCCCCAATGGAGATAAAACAATACTATTTACATTATAATTTACTTTTAAGGAAGAAGATCCGAGCAATAATCCTCAAAGATGCTGTTTCTCACTCTTGCACCTTTATTTTGCAGGTGCTGGGTTTTTTTTCCACTGTCAAAAATGTTATTTAAACCAGAAAGTGATGAATACGTTCATACAGACGAATGATTATTGTTCACCAGAAATTCAACAGGATTGCAGCTTAATCGGAAGTAGGCATGATATCTGCAGTGCTTTCCCATAATGCATTCCACTTATAAGTTTTGCTTTCCAAGGTTGATGAAGTACTGGACTTGTTTTCCTTTCCAACATACTGCTGCAATATATCATTGCTCTAAACACTGTTTGGCTTGTAATTTGGTTCTGGCCAAATAACAATGCCAGTTTTTCAGTATTCTGCTGATTTCCACAATTAGACATTCAGTACATCCCCAGCTACATAGCCAGCAGTCACTCTGACAAAATAAATGATCTTGGGAATGTAACACAGAATGAAGTCAACAGGACAGAAAGTGTGCCCAGAATTTTGAACCGTATTTTGAAATATTACTAAAGTGACAACTTCAGGGTCCTCAGGANACACAAATGCCCTGCTGTCAGTATTAGGGTAGCTCCATCAGCAAAGTTAGCATCAGCTTACGCAGAATATTGATTTTTATTAATTGTAGCAGAAAAGCTTGGTAAAAGGCTGAAAAGCTCAAACCATAAAAAACATTTTAAAACCCAAACATTTATACAAATGACCCTACCAGAATCCTGGTCAGCACTGAAAGGGAATAATTCTGAATGGGATTCCAGTATATACAGGCAAGCTATACAGCTACTCATTTATTCTTTCCTGAATCTTCTACGTCACGCTGAAAACACTATATTATGACTTTAACAGGCAAAATGACACACTTAGACTTGGTTACTGTTTAAATGTATGGAAACATGGTTCCATTTAAAACACTGCGTGTTCATAATTGATTACATACACTTGGTCCTGCACAGTCATATAGATAAATATCAGTAAAATTATAGTAGCAGAGAACCATTTCTGTTTGTGTGACATATGCGGGTAGAGCAAATGCCTGAAACTGCAAGATAGTAATACTATGACTGCGTATCACTGAAAATATATTATATGCCCTAGGCATGCTTTCTAGTTTGGAGAGAAAAAACTAGAAAACTGACAGTAGACAGTCACAGCTTGTTACCTAGCTCTATGTGTACTCGAACTCCAACAAGTAGCACTCATTGTCTCATTTATCAGTCCCATTAAAAATTTTGAAAGAACTATTCTGGTACAAAGATTGCCACACTATAACTTCTACCATTTAAAACATTCCTCTTGATGCTTCTTTGCATCTAGAGGATGCAACTGGAAAAGCATGAAAGATCCTCCTGACACACCAAAGTCAGGTTCAGTGTTTCTCCTTTTAGGAACCACATCCACAAGAGATACAGGAGCTGTGAAATAGTCCTCTCTTGGCATGAGATTTGGCATAAATCTGAGCCTGATGTGCACACCACCTTTTTATACAACAAAGTAAAATCTCTAACTCCTTTCTTGTTGCACAGGACTTATGCTACTAAATGGATATGAAAGTAAAAGGTAGAAACCAAGTGAAAGATACAGTCCAGAATTCTCATAAAGTCCATTTCCCAGCAATGTCAGCTCCCAGAAGATGCATTCAATGAAAATAAACCTTCAGATACTGAAGAGTTACTACAGCAGTCCTTCCTCATCACTAGTCATGGCAGTAAGAAAAAGCAGAAATGAAGCCAGTGAGAAGATGTGGCAAGTGATACAATCTGCTTGGAGTTTTCCAATGGCAGGATGGTTCTTTGAGACAACAGGCAAAATTCAGAGCAATTCTGTGCATTGTTCTTCACAATATTTTCATTAAAAGCTGACGTGCTGTATAGAGCGCCACGCTGGCTTTGTATTTCCAGGATGTGATTAGGAGCTAGTTTTCATTTATGTATTTTCAAAAAGTTTTTATAATGTGATGAAGGAGAAACAAACCTTCAGCAGGACATTAGAATTCCCTCACTGCAATTTTGCTAAATCTCCCATCTGTTTTTTAAAAGCAGAAATTATGTTGAGTTCTGTTTTCTATTTAACTGCTGACCTTTTTCCCCTCTATTTTACCCCATATGCTTTTTGATCACATGTGAAAAACTTAGCTTCAGTTCTCTCATTTCCTGATTTTCTATATTTCAATTATACTTTAATGGCTATATATACAGTGATGATGATACAAGAGTATGTTGTGAATGAAATCTGTTTTGCACTATCCCAGCTTCTGAGAACTGCTACAATTTGAGTTTCTTTCTTCCGTAGCCTCTGAAGTGCCTTCTATAATATAATAATATAATAAACCCTGAATCTGCTCTTCCCTTTGCAATGCAATCCAGCATTCTGTTGCCCATAATGCTGCTACATTATGATTTGCAACTATAAATAATTATCCTAAGTTATAAAGATAAAATATAAAACTTTAAAGCAATACCATTAGACACCATACACTTGAGACTCTGAAGCAGCCATAAGCAAACATTGATTTTCATAAAGAATAGAAAAGAAGGTGATAATGAAAAGCGTGGTTCCTGCTTAGGATTAGTTCATCAAAAGCTTGCTGCAAGCTTGGGTGCAAAGATTGGAAGGAGTAGGTAATCAGTGGCAAACTGCACCTTGTTTCTAACAGGTGGGGCACTGGGTTTTATGACCTCTATCTTAAAAGGTTGAGGGGGAAAAAAAGCCAGTTGTGGGAATAGGTTTTAACAATGTGCGAGGTTCAGAAATAGAAGGTACCATCCCCCAAAAGGGGAAGCATCAGAGATTAGCGGGACTTATCTAAACCTCTGTAAGGCTTGTGTCCGGATGTGGGAACTTTTGTGTTGATTTTTGTTTGTTCCCTCTTGTCTGGACAAGCATTCAATATAATGACAGTGGAATATATAGGATTCCTGGCTTATTCCTACATTATTTTGCATTGCCTTCCTTCCAAATAGCCTCCACTTTCCATTCTTATTTTTGCTTCTTCTTGTTCCATTAAGCTTGAGTCACCACACTAATTAACTGCCTTTACAAAGTACTTCTTTTTCTCCACCTAGACTTCCATAATCAGGAATTCTCTTTGTGAATCTGATGTTAGTTACTAAGACTACTCTAATTCCCTTCCACATTCTTTCATCTCTTTTGATTGTACTAGTGTGAAGAGGTGGTGGTATAGCAGGTTTTAAAAGCTGCAAACATCTTAATAATAATTTATATTATTTGTCCTTCTCCTGACTTCTCATTTTAGCGGGCAGTTCTTTTCCAAGAAAAATACACATGTCCACTATTTACAGAGAGAGATAAAAATAACTGTTCACATTTGAACGAAGATCTAATTATTTCTTTAAGAGCGATGAAATAGATTGTGAATAATCTCAATACAGCCAGGCTTATTTCATTATTTGAGTCCCACATGTGCTTTAAGAACAATATTTACATTCAAGATTTTAAAAGCGGTGTGCTAACTAGTGCATATTTTTTATGCAACTTTTCATCTTTGATGTATTTGACTGTACTTTCACTACTCACGCTGCAAAAGGGTTGGAATTGTGTTTTTCTCATTGGGATGGCCTCAAGGATACAGCTATCATTTGCGCCAGCGTGAGATGTGCATGAAGCTGCTGAAGGTCCACAGAGGCTGAGGCAGTGTGGTTTAAGTCCTCTCCAGATCCATAGAGATGGATTTCAAGGGGAGGGAAGTAGGGCCAGGAGGCTCTTGCAGGAGCAAACAGCCTTTAGGGTGAGGTACGTCATTGCTGTGTTCCACTGAAGCTGCATATGCTCAGTAATTTAGACAAATGGGTGCCTCATCTAGCATGAAGTCACGATACAGTCTTTATATTTTCATCTGGCTTCCTACTCTTTGACTTTCTGTTTGCCCAGGTAAAATCAACCTACTGCCCTGAAACTTGCCTCTTCTGGTCCCTACCATCAGTTGCATTAGGTCCAGAAAATGAGAATTTTTTAGTGAAGCAAATGCTTAACCATGTATGAGCCTCTTCAGAGATCTAAGGCTTGGTAGGAGAAATCTGGCCCCAAAATTGAAGGCCTGACTTAAACAAGTTGAGTTTTCACACTTTTTTTTTCTTTTCCTCTTCAAAACACTAGCTCTTTCAAGTCATATTTTAGAGCTTTCATTTATAAAATCAATGTTTACTGACCTTTCCATAGTGCTTTAAATATGAAGAAAAGAGATGTGTCCAGGGAGGAAAAACAGTATTAAAATACTGAGCTTGTTATCTCTGAAGTGCTACACAAAAATTAACCAATGCATGCTAATACAGTGATTAGCTAGTTTGCCTAGGCTTAGTGCAATGACTATGTTTTCTAATGAATGAGAGATGGTTTGGTATCACACTGAAGCCAGGACAGCTCTTCTTAAAACATAACACGCTTAACATTTGTGTATCCTTCACTGAAAAGAATGTAAGTCTATTTAGAGTACTGAGATTATTTGCAAAAGACAACTACTTTTGGAGAAACATTTTGAAATCAAGATATGATTTGAGTTACTGAAAGATTGCAACACTAGGCAAAACCATAATGGATTGTTGTTGGCTAGGTGGGATGAGGATGGATCTATAGACATTTCACCTGGAATGACTACTGCGTTCTGCATAAATTTCATAGGCATTGACCCTTCACAGCATCTTCTCAGGAGCAAACAGCACAGAAAGTACTTAGAGGAAAGTGCTGCCCCCTCTGTGAGGCTGTCCCTTCCCTCCTCCTTTGAGGAAAAATGTAACAGACCAAACAGACTTTGTCTGTGGGCTTCCCAGAGGACCACACTCCACGGACACTTGCACGGCATGTAAAATTCCAGCATTCATAGGCTCGATTAGGTACATATTTGTACACCTCTCAATGTCATGAGGTCCCAAGCCACAGTGAGGCCTCTGAAAGCCTCAAGAATATAAATAATATTTACATTCTTATATACATAATAATATAAACAACAAAAAATAGTAATAAATAGAAATTAAACTGGCAGCATCACAGGTATTTGTGGAGCTTTGTAATGACCACAAGAAAGCTGGCACAATATCACTGGTATAATGTATACCGAAACAGCTTGGAAAAAGCAATCTGGAAAAAAAACCAATATGAATATAATGAATGAGCCTTTATTCCACATATGAAAATGTTTCTGATACTGACAAAAGAAAGTACAATATTTATCATTCTAGGATCGCAGGGGANTGCATTACCAGAATGATAAATGCTTTCCTTTGTGTAGGACAGAAAAGGTTTGATACTGGCTGTGCATTCTACATATTCGTGCTTCAATTTGTTTGAGAGGTTTGGTTAAATCCTCATAAATACCAATGTTTGTATTAAAGGTGCAAATAAGCATTTTGGGGTGGTTGTTTGGGTTTTTTTCCTCCTTCGCAGTTTTATTTGAGAGTCGCCTTCATGATATTTTATTTTCTAGGGCAGATGAAACAAGATTCACTTATCAGAGTTCTTAGGATAACTGGTGGGAATATTGCAGAAGCACAATATGATCAAAGCGGATGGAAAAGCAATCCCCAAATGACTAAGGGCAAAACTGTACCAGTCCCAGAATTACAGAAAGAGCTGATGTGTACGAGACACATAAAAAACTTGCATTTGAATTTTTAATATCGAAAATAAATGTCACAGTATTTTCATGAAGAATCTATTTGTCTTGAATGCAGCTCATCTGCTACCCCCTGCTATGGATTTTACCTTTTACTTTTTATCCATCTTTAACTCCTGCTGAACACTCTAGTAGTTGCAACGTCTGATAGGAGGTTAAGGGTTTTTTTCATATTTTTCTTAACATTTTATGTTTTCAAAAGCTAGCACAGACCATTCCAGTGATCACATGAGAGTTAACATACTTTGTTGCCAATATTTTCAAATGCAAGCAATATCTTCTGGTTTGCACAATTCAGGATGAATACGGTGCATCACTGTGCCATCTAATGTGAGTCAGCTTTGAGAGCTTCAGGGCTTGGCTTTGCCTTCGGTGCCCTAAGTACACATGGCTGAATTATTTTGGACAGTAAATACCGAACGTGTAAATAAATATATAACTAGTAATCTGATTTCCAAAGATATGTAAGCATCACCCCAAGAAAGGATTATTTTATAATGGTAAAATTCTGTGCATGCTCTGGGTGCTGGGGAAAAATTCCTAGAACACAGCCAGTTTTATCACACAGATTTCAACTCGTAGGTTAGATGCACTTAAGAATAACATTTAAAATTACTCAGAAATGTATTCTATGTATGTTACATATTACAGCATGCATGGATAGAATGGCTCTTCAAAATAGCGTGAAGGGTTTTCATTTTCTTTTTCAGTGCCATTGCTATTACTGTTACTCAGACATCTTCCTGTAACCTCTCTCAGCCCCAGTCAGGGATACAGCTCCCACTGTGTTGGGTGCAACATGAGCACAGCACCAAAGAGCTTACAATCGAAACAACTTTTCACTGTGCTTAAATTGTCATGTTAAAAGAAACATATTCACAGACCTCTAATCCACAGACTCTTAAAGCCAGGCTGAACATGAAAATTTACCTAGACTTTTCTTTTATGCAATAACCTACTAAGCAATAAAAGTTCTGCAAATGACTATCACTCTCAGTTTCACTGTGTAGTTCAGAGGCTTCAAATTATATTTCTGACATCCTGTTACACAGCTACTACTGAGTAGACCTTTGTAAATAGCTATATTACTGATGTAGAAGAAAGAACACAATCTACCTCACTCCTGCCTATCTACAGTGGCCTTGCAGTTCTAACACAAGTATTCTGCAAATGACTTTTACTTTTAAAACTATCAATATAAATGCTGCATGGATCTATGGAGCAATAAGACTGCATTAACTTTTTTTTTTAGAACTGGACTAAATTATTGTGAAAACTAGTAAACAAGATGCAAAATTCTATGACTTGTATAGATAATTTTAATATCAGAATTAGTGAAAGAGTTTTATTTAAAAATAGCTTATGCTTAGGGTTAAGCATAGAATATGTAGGTAAAAAAAGATTTGTAGTTTTGTACAGACTGTAAGTTTAGCACACAATTTCTGGAAACTTTTAGGACCTGTGCAAACATTTTTGTGTAGAAAATCACACATACAGAAGTTACAATGAAAAGTCAAGAAGTTTCCAGGTTTTGATAGATTTCAGGCTGGATGTGTCAAAAGATAAGCCCTGACACTGGAAGGCAGTCTCCCTTGAAAATTTATATGCCATATACAGAGATCTTCAGGTAAACCAATTTCTACTTTCACCTCTGCCTCCAAATGCTGGTCTCAGAGGACTTCATTTCAGCCAAGACCTGTCAAAACCCCCAAATGCTTTTCATTACTGAATTCCTTCTGTATGTTCTCTGTCAGCTGTGTTAAAATAATAAATTTACAACTGATTGATTTTGGAAAAGGGAGAGAACCACTTGAAGTCATCCCCTGATTTTGTTATTTCAAAATGTAAAATTGGGGGCATATTTAAAATTGTTGTTTGAAGTCTTTGCTTCCTATGCCCTTTATGGGGTTTAAAGTAGCAACAGGTTTAGAATAAGTTATAATAAAAATCATTCTCAGTAGGCTGACTATGAGACATTAGGGGTGTGCTCCAGTCAGTGCATATCCTTTTAAATCATTAATATCAGTGGTAATTCACTCGCAAACATGTAGCACAGACTAGGTGCCCTGGTGTTCTTAACTGGTGCTGTGAAATAATAAAAGTATTTTTTATATTCTATCTGGGGGGAATTCAGGATATTTCTAAAATTCCTTTGAGAGGTGATTCTGTACAGGTTTTTTCAGCATCAAGGGAGGAAAATACACAAAAACCATACTGCTGCATTAAGAAGGCAACAACGGTTATTTTACCTAAAAAGCAGAAAAGAGCCTTTTCAAACTCTGTGTGTAGACAAGGAGCTTAGTTTGGATGAAGCAGTTGCAAGAACACCTTAATGGGGGACAAGAAAGCAATTAACAATGAAGTCACTGATGCAAAAGATAGTCCTAGAGATTAAATTCTTATTGAAACAAATGCTTCTCCATTTGATCATAATGAATTGAGCTGAAAGATCTGCAAAACCAGTTCACTGAACACATGAGAAGAAAATAATAATTTGTTACTCAATTATAGTACAAAGCTTTCTGACCAACACACTGCTCTACACCATCAGTTAAATAGAAATAGGGATCTTGGGTAAACTGAACAACACAATAGGAGAATTAGGCATGGTGGTAGTTGAAACTGCAATGTGATAAGTATGAAAATATATACAGATATACCAATTTGTACAGTGCTTTAAAAACACAGGAAGAATATACTTTATCCCAAATGGGTCAACAAAACATTCAAGGGGTGAAATGGGCATAGCAGGAGGACAGGGCAGGGGTAGATGAAGCTAATAGTGCAGGGAAGAAAGGTGCAGTGGTGGAGCTAAACTGAGCGTAGGGCAACTGGGGAATGCTGTGAAATGAGAGAAATTGCAGAGACAGAAGTGTGAAAGAGAGAAAGAACATTAAGAAGTGAAGACTGAGAGAGGTACAATGTCTGGGAACAGACTGCTTAAATTAGAGAAATCCGTCAGATCAAGGTAGATTGGGTCTTTCTAATGGGGACAAAGGTCTCAAATTCATCCCATCTGCTGAAACATCCAAATCCTGAAGGTATCACATAAAATTTGAAAAATCAGTGGAGAGGCATGTCCAAAGAGGAATCAAGATTGTAGGTGGGCTGAATTGCCCTTTGACAGAAGTTTTAAGAAGAAACATAAATGATCAAATTAGTGGCACATCTAAAATAATATGTACAGATTATGTGAAACCTTGGAATTAGATGGGACTGCTATAAAGGAGATTAAAGGAGGGAACAATAAATATAACTGTCTACAACAATAGCTGCCACAGGGAATTATTGAACTTTTTTTGTTACGATGCACCCCTAACAGGTCCTGTGTTCTTCAATCTTGCCATTTATAGCAAAATCTGGCATTGAGAGAGAGAGACACTACAGAGCAGTCAGTAATGGTGAAGATGGCATCTATATGAAGAAAAAAATCTCTTTGTTTTTCAAATGGGTTATATTTAAATATTTTTTTCCTTTTTAGTTGCTTTGCCACTATAAATATAATATGAAGTTACAAAGGTAGAACAATAATGTGGGATATACCAAAACCAAAGCAGTGGCTTCAGAAAGGCTCTCCAATTCATGAGTCAGGTAAGGGGAAACAATTTGATTACATTTTGGAAGTGGTAAGGAAGGAAAGATCATGTACTAAAAGGGCTCTTTCACCCTTTCAGCAAGAAAGATTTAACATCCAGGTCTAAAGCCTGAACTCAGGAAACCTAAATGAGATTAAATTAAAGGAACTTTGATAAACAAGTCATCAGAGTAGGTAAATCAATAATTCACATCTTAAACTCTGTGAAAATAAGAGATCAAGCAGATAGTCTGAAAGGTCAAGAGACTTGGAGGCAGACCATCAGAAGAAGAACCATGACAGAAAAGCACTGAAAGGAACATACATAGGTGGGAGCAATTACAAAAATGCCAAAGTGCCCTGTTAAAAATCAATTTTATATATATAAGTGTATATATACACATATATATAATTATTCCAACTGAACGTATTTCACTAATAATTTGCTGACAATTTATTCTGTCAGCATCACAAACTGAAGAACTCAGAAAAGATAGTTCAATAATTTCAGAGTGAAACAATTATTTGAAAATATGGATTTCTACACTGTTTAGTAAATGAAATATTTATAGCAAATGAAAACAAAACCATTAAATAAGCTTCTAGATGAGAAAACCAAAATTGAAATCATCAAACTATCAACACATTTTGGGTTTGTCAGGCTGTAAACAATCAACATAAATCCCATCTAAAATTAAGCTGTAAATATCATATATTTTCAGATCACCATCTACTTGCATTTCATTCACAACAACTTTGAAGAAACTCAGTTGTGTGTTCACATTGCAACTATGTTTGCTAAAATAAGCTGTATGTAATTAGGCCTGATGAACCTTGTCCCTTTATAGGGACAAACCCAAGGGTTAAAACTTAGGTATGAACAAAAGACAGGGCAAAAGGAAGCAGAAAATGTATTGCCTACAGAAGGTCTTCCTAGATTTGGGGAATTACGGACACAAGTTTATGTGCATCAAAAGATATCAAAAACAAGTTATAATTCTTGTTTAAAAGTAAAAAAAAAAAAAAAAAAAAAAAGTAGGACTGTAGTCCTTCAGTGATACCTTATCTTTATTGAGTGTTCTGCTGTGAAAAAAGCCCCTGTACTCCATGCCAGGAGTGTACAAACCTTGTGCAGAAACCACCCAGTGAACATACAGTTGTATGTTGTGGTTCTTACTGCGATAATGAAATTAAGTTTTAGACATTTTCTGCATGACTAATCTCTCGATTACATTTTGAAGTTTTTCAGTGAATGGTTAATTAATGATGCACAAGGCCTCCTCTTTGTGGTTCTGCTCTCTCCACTATGAGAGGAACGCTGGACTTTAGTGCACAGCTTCCACTGTCTAGACTCGTCCCTATTAGACTGTTCCTTGCCCTCCCTTGGAGGTGGACGATAGAGGTACAGTGAACCTCAACACTGGACACAGCACCCATGGAACCATCACCAGATGAATTCCATTTCCTCCTCTTGAAAAGGGAGCTTTGAGGGGAATTGTTACTGTCCAAGAATTACAGCCTCCCCCCAACCTGCCAGATAAAAAAGGGGAGAAGTGGGTGTCCAGTGCTGAGTGAAAGGACGGGGACTGCATGGATTTCCTATCTGTTGGACTTTGTTCCTCCTGATTTAAGAAATATTCCTCATACTGTTAATCTCTTCCTGGAGCTACATACACAAATGCTTACCATCAAGTCAATGCATCCACTGCATGCTTAAACTTTTACACAGGCGTCTTGATCAGGACCTTAGAGAGACCCATCCTGTCAATGGGGAAATACCTATCCCCTAATGGAAGCATCTAATGACGCTTCTAGGAGATTCACATGACTTTTTTCCATCCCTACAGTTGTCTTCCACAAAAATATTTGTGGAAAGAGATGATCTGCCCACAGGTTTCAGGACATTTAACATCAGAACTGCAGAATGACCCTCAAGCATAGCAGGCATTTGCTTCAAAGCAATTTTCCAACAGCCTTGATGCAACTGTGCACACAAAAACATTCTCTTTGGAAATCTCTTTCACAAACTGAGGCTAATACCTGGCGTGTCTAGACCAGAGATGCACAAGGATGTGAAGCTCTTTAAAAAATCTCACTGAAGGGAAATCAGTATTATAAACATCCCCATAACAAGGGATCCATTACTGCTACAATATATAAAGTAGTACTGTGCTATTCAGCATGCACTTACTTGTAAGGTATGTGTCAGGAGTGGGAAATTTTTCAGCTCTCTAGGAATATACAGTGATACAACATCAGTGAAACTGGAAAATATTATAAGCATACCCCTATGTTCATAACCTTAAACAGAGTTATCTACCATAGTATATTCTCCTGTGCTTCGGTCCCCATATGGTAAGGTTTACTTTAGGCTTTTAATCTGATCATGCATACCCCTAATTGTTTAAACTGTAATTATAGATGTTAAATTGTTTTGCCTTCTATGAAAAATGTGTTTTGGAGAGACCAAAACGGAAATTAAATGCATGTAAAATAATAGAACTATTTCAATGGCACTAATTGCAAAACAATTTAAAAAAAGCATCTTTTGATGAAATAATTGTTTTAATTATACAGTATACTTAGGTTTACCAACTATAAACACTTCAGCTTTTAGCATTAAGATAATTTTATGTGTACTGTTTTCCCACACTTTATTTTGGAGCGCAAATAAACTAGAAATATAAATCACTGCAAAAGGAAACCTGAACAAAACAGAAAGAAAAGTGATGATCTCTCTACGTATAACAGGGTTCTATCGTAGTATATTGTTAATGGATATAGCTAAATAAAAATAGGCAATTCATGAATTGCCTAGGAGAAACCTTAATATTGGGGCACTAGTAGGGAGACCAAATCTTAGGTCATTCAGTAATGGCATCTGCCCACAGAAGGCTCTGAGCAGAGCTCAATGAGGTCCCTCCCGTTGTAGAAGGACTGCACCAAGGCAGGTCTTCTGGCAGGGGATTTTCTAAGTGGAAGTCTTCGCAAAGGACAAGGTTCCCATGACTGCCTGCCTTAAACTCACAGATTCATAGACAGTTCATTTCAAAAACGAAATGAGACACTCCTTGACTGCACACTGTGGCATATCGTATATTGTCCACTGTGTGAAGAAAAAATAAATGAAATAATTCTTATCCATGTGGCAGCAACTTTCCACTGGGTTGGTCTTAAAGTTTTCTTTGAGGGTGAGACACCTAAAAAAGGTGTTATAATTCAAATACTGTAGTAGGGAAAATTTATTCAATAAAATTACTATTAAAGGTAATTAAATGAAATCCCCAACCAAATACCTCAAATTTGGTATTGTCTTAATTGTCGAGTTGATACAGACATAGTAAATGTCTTGTGATATTTGGTAGAAAGGGGAAGGGAAAGGAGATATTCGTGATACAGAATGAATGTGGAAAGGAGATGTTAGCGAGACATTGCATATGTAGACATGCTCTGGCAGAATTGCAAAGGTTTTTACAGCTATAAAACACTCAAATCTCTTCTCAGTTTAAAAATATACCTGTAAACAACTACATTATATTATTCTGTGAAACAACTACAGTAACAGCTGCTTGTATTCTCACTGCCTGCAAAAGCTCAACACACAGCAGTGAGGAGGTTCCTGCTTCAGTAAAAATCATGGTATTGCTCTTAAGAAATTTCAGAAATATTGGTCCTTCGCAAGACAATGAAAAATCCTCTGTGCTCTGACTGCTGAATCAGTTAGTGTAAATAGAGCAAAACCAGAGGAACTGCTCGGCAGGATTTTAAGTAGCCTCTTATCTCTACCCTGCATTCTCACTTGTACTGTACCTCACTACCCGCACAATACTTTCGTGTTGGTCTTGCTCTCAACTTGTAATCCACCATTCAAACTGGCTGAAGGATGCCAGAGACTAACGTATCTGTTTAAACTTTCCCACCAAGTCATTACATTTCAATTTTTTTCTAGATGAAAAATTTATCTCCTTAAGCTTTTTCTGTGAGGAATGATATTTTAAATAGCATTACTGATTAATTCATATTTTCAACTCATTGAATTTCCACACTGCCCTTCAAATTTGTCCATTATGAGAAAAAAAGAAGTCTCCTACAACATATTATATTATGAAAGATAATGGTGAAGCCTTCAGAAGAGTTACGTGTCATATCTTCAGCTGGCATTAATGGATGCTCTCTACTACAGGCAATGGGTTAATCCCAAATTTGGCTAGCTGGGGTTCTGGTTCTCTTTCTGCCTAGCTAGCAAACCACTAACATCCTAATTGATGTTACTTTCAGTATCTAGGTATTGGAACCATATATACACTTCTATATATATGGGTTTGTTTCTGCAATTTTCAGAACAATCTTTGGTAAGAAAAGATATCATTACTGTCTTGTACCTGTTTTCTTTAAGGATTATAATCTCAAGAGAATTTGTGCTCCTCAGCTGCAAAAGTGTTATTTTTTAATTTTACTATTTGACTTTATTTCCATTGTTTGTCAAATATTCCTTTTCTGGAATACGTTATGTAACACTGATCAAAATCGTGCAACAAAAATGCTTGAAAATAGAAAATGTCATAGGTTGATACAATCTCTTTGCACAGACAGAGGCATCTGATCATTATGGGCCACATTTTCATCACTACCAAAAGTTTATTGGCTGTATCCTTAAAACTGACAGTGTCTTTCAGGATCTATCAAATGTATCATAACATAAGCTATCAAAATGAATAAAATATAAAGTGCATACTTCTTAGAGACATCATTTCCAAGCATGTAAACTTTTATCTTACTTTTGAAAAAATGTCAAATCACTTGGAGCAGCACTTTTAAAATATGATTTATGAAAAAGGCTTATTTTACAGGCTTTGAGAACTACATAAAAGTCCTTCAAATAGCAGGGCTACCACAGCTTTTAACAGCGAAAGTAGTAAAATGGGTGACAGATGGGAGCAGGTGAGACAGAATCATGGTTCCTGCGCTCAATCAAATGCATCTGCATTTGGTAAATAGCTCTAAGAATTAAGTATGTTACAGCTGACAAAACACTCTTGCAAGTTCTCAATTTGCATTCAACAGATCAGATGTTTGTGGCATAATAGATGCTGCCACACTAAGGTGCCAGCAGTAATCTAGTGCACAGAAGAGTGCTCTGTGTGTGCAGATAGGCGAGAACCTCATGGCTGAAGTAGAGGTTGGTATGAGAACAGTCCAGGCATGCAAAAACATACTGCTCTTTTAAGTGAAGCCTCTTCTTAATGTAGGAATCATAGCGTGCGTTATTACTAATTATTTACACAGCACTCAATATATGACATTGTTCTTATATTAATTACCTCAAACGTCAGAGCTCCTTAAAGTGATTTCCTGTTAAAACTAGTACTCATTACTAAGCCTGGTCATCCCTTTAGCTGTATAACATCCAGGTTAACCAATGCAACTATTCTACCCTGGCTCTATAGAGGCTCTCCTTACATTCCTCCCATACTTGCTGCTGAAAGATATGTCTGCTAACTGCATCTCCATACTACATTTGACAGGCTGAAATAACAAACAATTCAACTCGGTTTCAAAGGTTGCTTTTAAGCTCATCCAACTTCAACTGCCTAGAGTGAGGTGACTAGGCTAAGCTAATCATCTAGGCTCTCTCTGTAGACATCAGAGGAGCAGGGCCACCTCAAGAGTGAGATTTAAAAGACAATTTTATTTCTAGTTCATTTAATAGAATAGGACAAGATGTCCTCTTCATGTGCTACATTCTTTCTGTTGACTATCAAGGAAGCTTAGATTAACTTAAATTAGAAACCTAACTTCTAGATGACTGTGAGACAGCTCCTGGTTATTTTGATATAGAATTGGTGAAGAACAGCTGTGGAAGCAGCCTTATACAGACAGCATTAAAGATAATTCTTGCTTCAGGCAATTCACAAATTAAGCTAAACTGAAATCCCATTTCAGCTATAAAACTATTTTAAAAGATGCTTTTTGGGTTCATCTTAATGGAAGAAGGGTGCCATATGGAGGGATTTCATTTTGTTAAGAGATACTCAGTGCTCTTTTCCTCCCTATGTACAGCATGGAAATTGAAAGCAAACATAAAGCTTATCATATATCCTTGCAAGCAATTGTCATTTTAAATACCGAGAACTTTGTTAATATAGCCATGGGATACAGAAATACTAAAGTGAGAGATCTCAGAGTAAAGGTTCTTTAAATTCAGTTGATGCCATCTAGCTGTATGTAGTTGTCTTGCATGTATTGGTTTGCATATATGGATCATGGCTCTTTAAAATGTCATGTATTATTTTCCAAGGATCATTTTCAAAGAGAAATTGTAATTTGCCAAATACAACTGGCATATAAAATAATAGTTAATGTAACCGTATGATGAAATTGCTGTCAAGTTGTTTACCAACTGTCCAGTACCATCAAACATGGTCTTGTGATTATTTCCCTGTTCGGCTTGAGAAAAGAAATTCATTTGACTTCCAAATCAAGGCTTTTGTTCCAGTAGCCTTTGAATTCATGGGAGTACAGAAGTATTTTGTAACCTCCTTGGCCAAATAAAGGATTTAATGCACTCAAAAGTGAATGTCGTCAGACTCTCCATGGCCAAGAAATGTCTGCTGATAGGATGGGGGGGTGTGACAGCCTGACAAATTATAGGCATTGTCTCAAACATTCATTACAGAACTTTGGTGGAAAAGATGTGTTATGGGTTTGTGTGGCGCGGTTTTCCCTTGGTGGCAGGGGAGGGGGGCTACAGAGGCGGCCCCTTTAAGAAGTTGCTGGAAGAAGTCGCTGCCCCAAAATGTCGGACCCGCGCGCCAGAATGTCGGACCCGCGCGCCAAAATGTCGGACCCGCCTCTAGGCGGGGAGTGACGGTGGTAACGC
>VYZV01018275.1:0-60242 GCA_013401275.1 Pandion haliaetus | reverse complement strand
AACGGCCGGGCGCGGGGCCCGCGCCTGCGCCCCGCCCCCGTCCCCTCAGCCCGCCGCTGCGGGGGCCGTCAGTGACAGCCGGGGCTGGTCTCCCGCCTCCACCGCTCAGGGGGTGGCCAGGTCCCCTTAAAAAGATGCATCTTACCCGTGACTCCAGCTGCCTGGAGACGCGGCTTTTCCACCCACACCATCTCATCGTGGCGCGGGGGGGTGGAAATTCGCCAGCAGCGGCGGGGGGCGGCCCCCAGNGGCGGGCGCCGTCCCTCAGAAATCGAAAGCTGTGTTAACGGGTAATGGTGGAACATGCAGCTTAGGAGGCTTTCTGCGTGGGTTGGTTCCGTGTGGTGATCGGTCAGACAGTGAATATACATACATATATTTCAGTTCTCCACGTTGGTGATTTTCCTTGCATGGATGTGTGTGTGAGACAGACCTTTTGAGTATTTTCTGGAACGTTTGTGGTAGCTAATACCTAGCGAAGAAAATGTGCATCAGTCCCAATAGGGTCCTTTCTCATGTGTCAAAGCAAGCACAATGCTGAGGGCTGTGTTTAAAGCAAAAATGGAAGGCGGGTGGGATGGTGAAGGAAGTTTTGTTTTCTTTTTTTCTTGCATGAAGATTTTTATTAAGCTTTCAGACACAACACTTGCAATACAGAATAACTTAAACTGATGCTTAAGGTTTGGGGGGGAGTTCTTTTGTCTCAAGAAAATATATAAACTTCACCAGATGGCCAGATTTCCCCACTAACAACTTCATAAAAATGTTACATAAATAAGAAAGGCGGCAGGAAAATACAGGCGTACCCCCCGCATGACCAAGGGTATTTATCTTGTACAGGTTGCTTTGTTTGGTTTTTACATGGCCTTCTTACAAGTAACTGCAAAATATTCAAACTTAGCATCGGGTTCAAAGTTTCCTTTTTTCCTTTAACCGAAACAGGAGGAAGAAATGGAGATGATGACTGAGAAACAGAGAGATACTAAGTATTTCTGGAACAATACTCCTGAAAAAAGTGATTATGAGGCTGTAGAAGCCCTTATTTCTATGAGTTGCAACTGGAAATCAGACTTCAAAAAACATGCGGAAATGAGACCTATAACTCCAGCATCTGATATGTCAGAAGAGAGTGACGAGACTTTGCTTCCTGGAGCAGCGGACTTTAACGCGATACCAGCATTCGTAAGTTTCTTAAATTTCTATGTGTGCGTGGTTGTTTTTAACAGCGTGGTGTTGTTTTGGTGACATGCCCCCCCCCCCTTACTGTGTCTCTTTCCCCCGCACAGTGCCTGACCCCACCCTACAGCCCTTCCGACTTCGAGATGTCGCAGGTGGTCCATCCTGGGGCACCAGCGCCCGCTGCAGCGCTCGGCAAATCGCTGGCCGATGCTGCCAAGCCTCCTCTGGCCGCACCTTGGAAAGAGGCGGAGAGGCCTCCAGCAGCCGGGCCTCTGAAGGCTCAAGCCACGAGTGTCATCCGCCACACGGCTGATGCCCAGCTTTGTAACCGCAAAACCTGCCCGGTGCGAACAGCCAGCGTGCTGAAATACCAGGACAGTGTTTCAAGGGAAACAAACAGTAAACAAAATGCCGAAGCAGAACATTCGGCGTGTTACACTGTGGCACCGAGCAGTGCCAGTGATGAGAGCGGTGAACTGCCGGTGGCAGAAGGAAAAACCGCAGAAGCAGCTGTCGGTCCGGCGCCCTTGACAAAGCCCTCAGTCAGCAGCCATCAGCCTGTCCCTGGATCGGCACGGCAGTCGGCGGCGGTGGCACTGCCGTGCCATGCCCAAGGCGGCGGAGCCCCCCCCGTGCCAGTGATTTGCCAGATGGTCCCGCTGCCCGCAAACAACAATGTTGTGACGGCCGTAGTGCCCAACACCACGCCAAGCCAGCAGCCGGCTCTCTGTCAGCCCATGGTCTTCATGGGCACCCAGGTTCCCAAAGGTGCTGTTATGTTCGTTGTGCCCCAGCCAGTTGTGCAGAGCCCAAAGGCTCCCATGATTAGTCCGAATGGCACGAGACTCTCTCCCATTGCCCCTGCTCCCGGCTTTGTACCTTCTGCAGCAAAAACCACTCCTCTGGTTGATTCTTCAAGAATAAGAAGTCACATTTGCAGCTACCCAGGGTGTGGGAAGACTTACTTCAAGAGCTCCCATTTGAAGGCTCACGTCAGAACACACACAGGTTGGTCACTGTTGCTGGATGTTAAAAATTAATGTAGAAAATTGCGGCTATATACACAACTTGTTAAGGTTCTAGCGATTACTGGGTTTGTTCACGGAACAAATTGTGGGGCAGCAATGAAATACTTCTTTTGCCAGCATGTGTTATAATGGTGCCTAATCTCCGGCAGGAAATCTCCCGGAGGGGAATTTGACTCAGCAGTTTGTTTGTGCTGGACTTGCTTCGTGTCAGAAGGCGTTCAGTAATGCTTCTTACGAGTGCGGAAGCAAGGCCTTGCCCAATGTCAAGTATGCTTTTCCAGAGTTAAAGATGCCTTATTAGGCTTCTCCACAAGAATCGCTTTGTCAGAAGTGGGTAAAACTTGAAGGGATTTTTTTAAGAAAGAATGTAAGGATCCGCCCCAAACTATTCCTACCTTGGTTATTTTAGAGTAACTTCTCCATGCCTCAGCTCTTAATCGCAGTAGCAAAAAGAGTCGTGTGCATTTCCACATGGGCTCACAGTGCGCTACTAGAGCTCTGTTGCGCAAAACCTTATTACCGGTCGCGTTTCAGAGGGTCGTTTGGGGCATGCTAAGTCGTCGTCATCTGCAGTTCAGGTGGAGCCAAGAGTTAAAATCAGTTGTCTTGAGACACAAAGTATTTGGTTCCAGAGAACTGTTAACCCTTTGTACTACTTAGCCCATGCGAGTCTGCATGTTTAAATACTGGTATATAAACAATTTTTCACATTTCGTATACCTAAAAGTAATAAATATTTATGAAGATTTTTGGCTCAACTGTCATAACAGAGACTTTTCTTTAAAAAAGCCAAATCCTGCCAGTCAAGGGCAGTAGTGTTTGTTGCTCAGTTAGTACTCATGGGTTTTTTTTCTTTGTCCTTATTTTTTTTTCTTTTAGGAGAAAAGCCGTTTAGTTGTAGTTGGAAAGGCTGTGAGAGAAGGTTTGCACGGTCTGATGAACTGTCTCGCCATCGCAGAACGCACACCGGGGAGAAGAAGTTTGCCTGCCCGATGTGCGAGCGGCGGTTCATGAGGAGCGACCACTTAACGAAGCATGCGCGTCGCCACTTATCGGCTAAGAAGTTACCAAACTGGCAAATGGAAGTGAGCAAGTTAAACGACATTGCCGTGCCACCAGCATCTGCGGCCGCGCAGTGAGGGGACTTACTCTGAATATCGTGGAATTAACTGTTGTCGCTGGGATGTGCCAGCTGAAAAAAGGCTTTTGCTCCCGGTCTGTGGCTCTCCTGCGCCAGCTGCCGATGGCGGCGCAGCAGAGGGGCGAAGGCAGTCTGCGCTCGGTCACAAAACATGTTGCTGGGAGAACTGGTGGCTGACTGGAATAGCGGGTGTCTTTTGCACTGGTGAGGAGAGAGAGAGAAGAAGGGAAGGTCCTAGAGCAGAGCAGCACACATTGTGCCAGTTTTGAGTTTTGCAAATTTTTGATATATATACTCTAGATCAGTCACATGTAAGTGTTACTGAAGGTTTGCTGCTGACGCTTGAGACCAACTCCGATTTTAACTTTCACTTGTCAGCCTTCACTACGGCACAGACTGGGAGGACGGCAGTGTACGGGCGCAGGCTTGAAAGCCCAGAACGCACCTTCGTAAGATAATCTGAATCGGTTTTCCTACTCCTGCCACCTTTTCTTGGCGGGCATCTTCTTTTTCTCCTGTCCGTTCTCCAGCCCCGGCCCAAGCGACGATTCCTGGAGGTTCTGGACCTGCGCTGCGGCGCGGGGTGTTTGGCACGCCCAGCCGTATGCTGCTGCCCAGAGGGGCTCGGCCTGGGCGTTCAGGGGCACCACGAGGGGCAGCTGGAGGGTGGGAGCCTTTCGGAATCCTCTCTGGCTTTGTAATATTTTCCCAGCTTCTTTCGCAAGCTCTGTGATTATTACAATTGGATATACCTGGGCGTCATACGATGCTTCTGCTTTTGTGTTGCTTACGGTTTGCTTTATACCTTCTCCCAGTTGCGTACCACTGCGATTTTCATAAGCGGATACAGTGCACTTTTAAGAGAAGCGTGGTAACTGTAAACTACTTGGGTTGATTAAGGAAGAAAACCAAGAATCTTAGGCTTCTTGATCATGTTATTCTTTGAAAGATGGGTTATACTAAAAATGAAATGGATATATTATGTATTGTATTAAATTAGAAAGTTGTGATTCGAAAAGTAAAGCAAGGCAGCGAAGACACCGGCCTAGAATTTAAACTGTAGCTTTTGTGACAAATAAATGCATCAACTTTCACCGTTTCTATTTTATCATATTACGTTGAAGACACGTATCAGAAAGTGAGCAGTTTGAAAATAGTGTATTAGATACGCCTTTTGTGACTACTTTAAAGATTTGCACATTTCTTATGTTGTACTTTATACTTTGTTTACAATAAAACCAATTTTCTCTAATGCAGACCTCCCTCTTTTTCTTTTTAATTCACAGCAGAACTTACCCCTCTGCAAGGAAAATACCCTCAAAACAAAATACACTGTCCATCATTATGCGTCCTGACCAATGAAACACTCTCTGTTAACTTTTAATGTTTTTTAAAGCTGTGTGAAGCCTGCAGGAGTGGAATTCCAAGTCTGCACTTACTACCCCGAGTGTCTGTTTTGTTGTGTGGGGTTTTTTGTTCTTTTTTTTTTCCTCCCCACTCTTCATCCCCCCTCCTTTTCTTCAGGCACCCAAAAAGAAATGTGCTTACGTGGGCCATTACAACGCTGGTGAAAAATACCTCCTTTTTGCGGGTGATGCACCCCCCCAGGGTCCCCCCGCCACGCTGCCCGGGGTGGTGAAGACGGGTGCGTAGGGTGGCTGTTCTCCAGGGTGGGGGTGTGCCCTGCCCCCTTAGAGCTGTCTCCTGGGGAGATCCTACGGGGAAGGGGGCAGGGAGGGGGTTCCACCTGCTCCGGGCAAGGGGGATGGGGGGGCAGCAGGTTTCTCTGCCTTCGGCCGCCCCCGCCTACCTGCGTGCGGGGGGTGGGCACTTAGCGCTGCCCACGCGAGCTCTTCTCCCTCCTGCTCCGGCTGCCCTGCCTGCAGGGATCCCCAGATTTCACAACATCGAGGCTGTTGACTCGCTGCCCTGCCCTGCCCTGCCCTGCGGGGTGTTTGGGGCAGGGGCACTCCTTGCCTTATCCTGTTTGACGCAGTGCCCTGCGTAGGGAGATGGTGAGTCATTGCCCTTTCTTCTTGTTCCGGGGGGAGGACGCCATCATAGCCCAATGCAAAAGAGACGCTTCCCTGGGAGCGTGAGTCCCACGCCGCCATCTTGCTTCAGGGTGGTGGACCTCTCCTGGGCATAAGGCAAAAAAGCCATTGTAACAGCTCTGGGTCTGAAACCCTTCCCCGTCTGCAACTAGCCGTTGGGCTAGGAAGCCGGGTCCCCTCGCCAGCTCCGCCTGGCACGCTGAACCTTGAGTCCAGTTTTGTGCCGCAGCCCCACATAAGGAGGGCGTAAAGAAAGTGCCATCCCCCGTCGTCGTCCCGCCCGCACCGAGCTGGCCGTGGCTCTCCTCGGCAGTGCGTGGGGTGGGCTTTGACCCCCCTCCAGCTCAGCAGGGAGCTGAACTCAAATCTGACTTCCCAGGCGAGTGCTCTCATGCCGCCGGGCTATAAAAGGGGAAGAAAGGGGGTTTCTGTGCCGTGGCCGTCCCTGCTGCCCGTGTTTTCCGAAGAAAAAGCAGCTGCTGGTGCTTTTTGTGTGGCATCCAGCTCTGGAGGTGTGTGGGGGGCATGCCCTGAGAGCACCCGTGGGTGGCACCGCCGGGGAGGCCGCAGAGGGAAGCCCGTTTCTGGCATTGCTGTAAGCTACACAAAATACCGTTTCTCATGCTAAGTATGGAATTTAACAGGGAGAAGTGCACTTCTGACTGGTTCCAGGCGAAGGCGGAGCCGTAATTGTGAATTTATCTTGCATACCATTTTTTAAAGCTTAACCATGGAAGCCAACTGGAAATTAAGCCAGCTACTTGGGGGTTTAATCCACGTCTAACCTGAAAAATGTAGCCGAAAGGGCATTATTAGACACCTTTTCAATGCTGACTTTATTATTGTGCAATCAAATTTGGTTGCATAGTAGGAAACTTGATTTTTACGAATTTTCTATGGATTTCTGTGAATAATTAGAATTTCCTTACTCCTGTATGTAAACCAAAAGCACTCCTTGTATTCTGCCCTCCTACTTGGGTTTAATGATGAAGCCAAACAGAAATGCAAACCAAAACACTCTCGGCAAACCCCCGCGCGGGGTAAGGACGTGGATGCCCACACCGGCAGGCGCTGGCTGTGGTGGGGGCCTGCTGGGGCGGCCTGAGAAAAGGGGTTATAGAAATCCTGGTAGGAAAAGCATTACTTAGTGATTGGGTGGTTGCTGTACATACCAAAGAATTAAGTTGGTAGATAAGGCTTAGTATGTTGCTAACAGCTATGCAAACTAACCGAAGTAGAAAGTCTTGCAACTCTTTACAAAAGATAGTTCTTGATGAAATTAGGAAGTTATCTTAAAGACCAGCCCTGCGGCCAAAGGACAACTGAGTCTGCGCAGGAACAAAGGTTAACTAGCGGTGACGAAGAGGAGTCATCTGCCTTCATCCCCACGACCCCCGGCGACCACCACAAGGAGCCACCGCGCAAGCGCAGTCAGGAGGAACCTATGGAAATGACTCCTTGAAACTAATTCCAATACGAAGCGGGGATAGGTCATGCATATGTATAGGCGTATTGGGAAATCTTATGTATATCTAACACTTGGCTGTATAAATTCGAAGCAAGTTGCTGCACTGGGCGCGCACGACTTTGGTGGGAGTACCCCCCCCCCCCCGTGCCACCCAGTGCCAAATAAACAAACATACCTACTTTACAATCTTATAGATTGTGGGGTCTGTTTTCCGCACGTCAGGCCGCTGCTGTCGCCTGCTGTGTCAACACCCGGCTCCGGGCAGCCGATCTGAAGAGATCCCAGGGATCAGCATATATTCCTGGAAGCAGATTTCGGAAGTATCTCTAAAACCCTTCATCTTGCCGCTTAGCGCTGATCTCCAAAGTGATGCGCGCCCATAAAAATCGACGCCGCGGTGGTGACATCGATTACGTGGCGTTGGAGCGAGAGACGTTCCCTGTCCCGGCGGGCAGGGAAGAGCAGCTGGGGTCTCACAACACGCTGTCCCCGGGGAAGGAGGGAGGGAGCGGTGGTGTCCAAAACAAAGCGATATAATCCACCCGCCCCCCCGGTTGGTATGCCTACCTTGCCAGTGGGTGCTGGGGGAGACGGGGAACCGTTTGGGGGGCAGAGGGGGCCTGCCTGCCCCGGGGATAAGGCCGGCAGCTCGCTCCTGCCACAGGAGCTGAGCAGGGCTGAGCAGGACACGTTGGGGNCCCCCCCCCCCCCCCGCCTAAACCAGGACAGATCAGCGGTAGGGGACTGCGGCGCTGGGGCACCCTGCACGTGCCCCGAGTGTGCCTTTGCCAATGCTCGGGGATTTTAATCTTTTCAGAGAGGACGGAGAGAAGGCTGGAAAAAGCAAGCATTTTCCCTTGTGGTTTGGAGAAGAATAATTTCCATTACAGCAGGAGTATTTGTGGGAGGCTTAGATGCTCTATGAGTGAACTAATATGTATTCTAAAAGAAGAGGGGTCCTGAGCTGGGGCAGCTTGTCTGGAGCCACAGATGCAGCTGAGACAAGAACCAGGGCAGCCTGTCTTCCCATCCCGCCTGGAGAGCTTGGCTTGCTGAGGTTTTTCCTCCCGAGCTTTACCATCCAGCGGTACTATTTCAAGACACCCTTAACCAGCTGGTCCTGCCATCCTGGCAGAGGGCCTGTACAGCCTCGGCGCCAGGGTGGGTGCCACGGTGCAGATGTGGCGTGTGCCCAGAGAGCCGGGAGGAAGGGCTTTATCGTCAGCTGGCCTAGGACTTGCACACCGCATGCAGAGGCATCAGGTATTCCCCTGGCATCTCCCCGCTTTTACTGTAAATAGATGATTCATTTGTCTGCTTTGGCAACAAACTTAGATCACCAAGGAAACACTCACAAGCTGTCAGAAAAGTTAGAGCACAAAATCAGGTCAAGAGAAATGATGAATGAATGAGTACGTGCATTATGGGCTCAAGCACCTGGTTCTGTATCACAGATTTTCTGCAGAAATCTTTGCTTCTCCTGGAGCATGTGGTCAGGGGGGTAATATGCAGCGAGAAGAAATGTTTTTGGAATATGTCTTACGATGTAATTGAGCATGTCACACTGAGCTTCCTTGTCTTTTCTAGGGATATGGAGATCCGGAACGCTTTCTGTTGTCACCGAAAGAAAATGTGATACTTAGCAATAAGAAAACAAGAGCAAAACACAGCTTTAGCCATCTCATTATATTCACGAGAAGACAGGGGCTAAACTTGCTAATGCACTTGCTGTCTTGTGATATAAATCAAGTAATAATCATATAAAATGCATTAAATAATTCAGAAGCTTTGTCAGGATACCACAGTTTTGATGAAACTTTATACTTGCTTGTGTATTCTACTCTGAAAGTCAAAGCAATTGTCTGGTGAAAAAAAAAATCTGCTGCTACTGCTACTTCAATTACTCAAAAGATTTTGGTAGATGTCAAAGTACTCGCATGGCAACAACTTCCCAAATAAACGGATGCAGCAGTCGCGGGGACTGCCCATGCGCTAACAGCTGCGGCGAGGCACGAACACACCCCGCATCAGCTAAATATTCCCCAGGGCCTCAGCAAAACTTAAATGGCTTTGAATAGTTGAGGTATATAGCATCTCCCCTCTGCCCAGCTCATCTCCTGACTGCTTCCAGCACATGCAGGAGGAACTGACATTTGTCAAGTCTTTTTTTTTTTTTTTAAACCTTCACAAACTTCTCATTTCATTAATGCCATCCAGGCTGAATTCCACACAGTTTTCATCATTTCATTGTGAGGGCTGGGATCTGCGCAGCGATAGCTAGGGGACTGGCACGGGGTGCTTACTGTGAACAGCAGCCTCAGGCAGTTTAAACACTTCTGCTTGGGAAACAGAGCTTTTAATGTTTAATTGCCTAGCAGGCAGCTGGAAAATACAACCCCCACCTCCCCAAAATGGAAAGGGAAAGAGAGTTTCACATGCAATCTGAGTGGAATGAAAGAAAATATAGAGTACAGAGAATACAATAATGGTCTAAAATGCAGGGTGGTCAAAACGTTAATGAAACCCTCATCAAGCAAACAGTAAATCCACTCCCCTGCCCGCCCGTCAGCCACGATGTAACCCCGCCAGTCGTCGCACACGAGAGGAGCAGTCACTCAATAAAAAGGCAGTTAGAAGCTGCAGCATGGCAAGAGGACAGAGCAGCCATCTTCAAACAAGCTATGCAATCAGCTTAATGAAAACATAATTCTTGATCAGCTGTCATCAGTATTCCTCGGGTAATCCTGACTAAGGGGGGAGGGAGTGCAAAGCCAGAAGTGAGGGCCAGGTTAGCCAAAGGGGTTCCCCCGCCTGCAGCTGCAGCACAGAGCGCTGGCCTGAGGAGCGCAGCGGGGATGGCCACCAGAGCTCCTCCTGCCCCGGGGCTGTACAACCTGCGAGCACTTGTGGGTTGTGCTGCTGCCGGGGTCTGACTGCTACGCAGATTTAGGGAGCAGTTGCCTTCCACGCTCTTGGTTGAGCATAAGCAGTCCTATTGCCTTTTCTTCTCCCCACCAACATTACCTGGCTTCACGGTGCCACGCAGGTGCTCTGGGGCTCTTTTGGGCTCCGTGGAGCTGTCAGGCTCCCTGCCCTCCTGGGGACAAGAGCACCCATTCCTGCCCGCGAGGGGCTGCATGCTGCCCTCAGGAGTGGGGCTCCCTCACACCCCGGGGCTGCGGGGTGGGTTATGGGGAGTTCCCACCACCAGGAATTAGGCCACATGCTTCCCACCAGCACCACAGTCCTTCCACCTGGCAGGGGACAGTCACCCTGTCACCCCATCCCATCTCCCCCGTACCCCGTTGCTTCTGGCTCTGCACCAGCTTCCACAGCCCAGGGCAGAGCTTGCCCAGAAGTAGCCCCGCTGCATGGGAGCCTTCGCTGGGGGCACTGGAGCAGCTTGAACCCCGTGCTGGAGTCATGCTGCTGCCTGGCTGCATCCCTCGCTGACCCTGACCCACGGGCTCACCTTCCCCACCAGCATGGGCACTCACCGAGCCCCCAGCCCTGCTCAGCAGCAGTCCAAAATTTGGATCTCTGCTTCTCACGAAGCCTGGGAGATGTTAGTGTCTCTGGGAGCTCACCTACCTGCTTGGCCACGGCCGAAGTGACCCGTGGGCTTCCCACGCTGCCCGCAAAGCTGGCGGCTGCTCAGGAGGGTGGCGTGATCACCGCCATCTCCTTTCACTAGGAAGCCATGCTGACAAAAGAGTCTTGCCATTTTCTGAAATAAAGGGGAAACTGTGGCATCCCTGTGAAATTCTCAACACAGTACATGGATCAAAAATACCGCTCATTGAACTAAGGAGAAAGAAATTGTTACCGTCTGGAAGTACCCAGAGGGAAGCAGAGTGAGTGGAAAGGATGAGTACTTACAGATTAGCTGGCCCAGAGAGCATCGCTTGTGTCTCACACTGATTCATCCTAACAATAAACCTCCCAGCCATGGAACAGCAGGAATTATTTCAGGTCTTTCCATAGGAAAACTTCCTAAGTGGTTAGTTGCTAATCTGCAGCTGAGGGGATCTTTTTAATTTTTTTTTTTCCATTTATGCAAGAGATTTTTCAATTCCCTATTTAAGTGAAGCAACAAGTATGATGAGTCGATGATGAGTCACCAGGCCAGGAAAAAAGCTGCAGGAAGGCTGGACTATTTATAAAATGCAAAAGAAAGAAAGGAAATATATTCTAGATGCAGACAGATCTGGAAAGTGACTCCAACTTCTCTTGTGCGATCGCGTATTCCCAGGTGCTGGACAGCAAATCTCCCAGGAGGGAGGGTGGAAGCACTGGTGGGGTGTAGATGCTTTTTTGGAAAGGATTCATTGACACTGCACGAAGCAGCACGCACCGCAGAGCCTGCCGGCCACTCACCCCTGACATGGGAGAGCTTTGCAGCTCTCCTTCGAGGGTCACTGCCATGCAGCCGGGTTCCCCCTCGTTTATTGCCTTTGCACTGGCTCCACATGTGGGAGGGGAGGTAAGCCAGCCCTAGCTCTCCACCGCCATGGCACGAGAGCTGGCTGCATGTGCCGAGGCAGCTCATCGGGAGTAAGGTCAGGCACCGCCGTGTAAGTCACCACTGGTGCTGGTGCAGATGTGGGGCTCTGCCGGGCGAGCGGTGGTGGAGGAGGCCAGAGGGGCTCCCTCCACCTTGCTCTCTGCTGGTTCCTCTGCTGGGAGGTGCTGGGCTGTGAGAAGGAAACCCCTCCGTGGTTCAAGCCCCTCCAGCTCTCAGCTCATCTGGCTCACACCACCGTACCGGGAGGTGCCACTGGGAAACAAACGAGCGAAAAAGCTATTTGGCAATAATTGTGAAGCCTTGGCGTGGCTGGCAAGGGCATTGCTGAGTGTGCAAACTGGCCTAGGTGGTCACACAATCTGGACAAACCACCGCCTGACATGGGGCTTGGGCGGCGGAAAGCAACGAAAGCTTCACCTCTGCCAAAAGCTGCCAGAGCTGTCACCAAGAGCATGCGCAAGCAACGTGTCATGGCCTCCTCGCACAGCAGATATCACACATCTCCCTGGGTTTTGACAGTTAAATTCCGGGTAATTGTAGCTGCTCTGGGATGTGGTTGGGCGGGGGTGGAGGGAAGGACCAATTGCTAGGAAGGCAAAGAGCACCTGAGGTCTTGAAAGTCCCACCTGCAAAACATGATCGAAGTCTGTTGCACGGGGTTAGACTGCACCAGTACCTGATGCTTTTGGTGCAGAGGCATCTGCAGCCTGGGTCATCTGGGTGGCCGACGCAACTTTGCCCTCACGACCCTGCCCTGTGCTCACATCGTCCCTACTTCTGACACTGAATAAAAATCCAAAAGCCTGTCACAAAACCATGTCACAGCATGGTTAAACAGGTGTTTAAACAGGACACATGGGCTGGGAGATGATGAGCTTTCTTTATCGCTTTGGATATGGATAATGTGCCAGTGGCTTGATTCAGTGTTCGCGGTTCTTATCCAAGGCACGGTTTGGTGCTGATGTTCAGCGCACGTCCCGGTTTGTGGGATACCCACACACCTAAGGAGATTTAACAGGTTTAGGAGTTTATTTAGGCTCTAGTTTGATTAAGCACTGGATCTGGGAAGAAGGAGGACAGAAGTGTACACAAGGTGAAAAAATGGTCAGTACTATTTGCACACTGTTTCAGGCTTTGAATGGACAGGAGTTCAGTGAGTAAATAGTGTGAGCTGAGTGACAGCTCCTCAACTAGTGCATCTTTAAAGAAATCATCCAAATCAGCACGTTCCTGGGGGGAAATGAAAGTGATGCCTCGCTTGAGGAAAGTTAATTTTGTTGGCTAGCAAAATTGCTTTAGATTTTTGTTTTGTTTGTTACCCACAGCCTTTAAGGAAAAAAAAGGAGGCACTCAATTTGTACATGCTTAAAGTGTTGTTGGTGTTAATGGATAACAAGAAAACAAAAAGAAACGCATTCCTGCAAGGGTATTTCAGTAGCTTTTACCACCACCATCAATGGAAACTTTGCAACCAAGTATTAATGCATTTAGTTTTGTAACACTGCTGCTGGGGAGGAGAATTCCTCAGCAGCATAATGCAGTGCTGTCTTGGCTTCATCACATCAGATCTAAGAAATACAGGCCCTGCCTCCTGAAAGCACTTAAGCCTATGTTGAAAGCCATTCCCACACTAAAGCAAACTTTTAATTGTACTGAAAGGTGTTGTTTTCCTGAATCACTTAAATAAAAATCATCCTTGCAATAAGGAATTAATCTGCTTTATTTCTGTGTGTTGCTAATGTCATAGGTTGGCTTAAATAGGCTATAAAATAAACCATTTCTTTTGCTTGAGTAGTGTTGTTGCAGTACACAGTCTGCGATGGCTGGCAGCTCTTGGGAAGGCGCTGCCTTATTCCACAGAGACTTAGCAGGGCTTGCTGGGTCTGGCATCTTCAAACTAAGTTTCAGAAGTTATGATATCCGCTGCTTCACCTTGGTGCCAGGCAGGACAGCCTGCGGTGGTTAAGTCTGCAGATTAGGGACAACCCTCAGTGCTGGTGTCTGACTGGCAATGATTTATGGTTTCTTTCTCGTGGGCTCTCACCTGCCTGTCTTGAGCTCTGAGCCTTTGGTATATAGTTACTCTGTGAAAGCTTTGGTTCTTGTCTTACTGACAGCTACACTAGGCTTGCTTGGCAGAGCTGATTACCCGTGCCGTTTTGGAGTAGAGTCGGGAGGACCAAGCATCACTTGGGCTCAAGGGTGAGGGGCGGTTTTCACTTGCCCCCATTCTTCCTCTTCTGGGTGTTGATCGGCTGGGGAGGAGGGAGTCCATGCCGAGCCTCTGCACTAATACACCTCAGAAGTGGGGTGTGGGGAGGAGGAGAAAACCAGGCAGGAAGAGCAGAGGTATGGGGCCACCCCTCACCCACCTGCACCGGGAACCATGGCCAAGGCACGGCCTTGCCACTAATTAGTGTAATTAATAACCATGTAGCAGGAACTCTTTACAACCCTGAGCACTGATTGCAATGCAATTTCAGTGCTGTGTTTGAAGCCGCATGGCTCTCTCTTAGTGTCACCGAAGTCAAATAAAATGTTGCTATTATTTAACTCTTTTGCCTTTTGGCCTTTTTTTTCCTGGTACTTTTTGTTTACACGCTGATACTCTCCTTTCTGTTTTCCTCGCTGCTGCCTATTTCTTTCTCTCTTCAATATTTATTGTGCAAATTTAATTCCCCACCCTCTCCACAGTCGCTTTGCCACCGTTTTAATTTGTTCCCAGCTTTGTAGGTGCGCTGCACAAGAGGAAGCAAGATGCTTTGATACGCTGGGTTGGATTTGAAAGTTTTGACAAACACAGATATTTCCCATGGCAACAACCCCCATACGATACAACACCCAGCACAAACCTTGCTCTTGCAGAAACAAACGTAGGTCTGCAGTGTCAACTGATTTCTAAGCAGATGTTTAATTGCAGGTGAGATATGAAACAGGGTCCTTGGGCCTGGGCAGGGTTGGGGGAGCCCCGGAGTATGTTGGATACAACAAAATTAACTGCCCAATTTTACTGGACGTGACCTGAAACTCTGCAAAAAGAAGAGTTTGCAGCTTTTGCTAGGACAGTAGTTGGTGCAAAAACCTCCTCCAGAAAGTCCCCCTTGCTGTGGCACCCTTCTGGGTCTCACCAGGCAGCAGGCACCCCTGCATCCCACAATGCATGCCAGCGGGTTTCAGATCTGGGCACTTGCTGCCTGAGACATTGCTGCATTAAACAGAACAGTCATGCAAAGGAGAGGTTTTCAAGGCAGCCCAAGACATGCTGCCACAGGAGCTGGCTCTCTGGCCTTGGTTTGCCTCCTGGCTGGCCAGGGTTGGAAATTCAACTACATCATGCCATTTTCATTACATCAGATTTCTAAGGAGATCTTGGAAAACCCTGCTGATCCTAAGGCCACAGGAAGAAAATTAAATCCATTTTATTCTTCCTCCTCACCACTACCTTCAGACAAAAGGTGGCGTTCCCTCATGCTCTACCTTCTTGTACTACAGGCACACCAGAGCCAGGACTGACCGAGCCACCTTCTATTTCAGTGTTTCAGAAAAAAAACTATAGTAGTCCCTCACCCCCCTCCCCCATTTATTTTTTTTAAAGAATGTCCAAAATAGTTTATTCCTGATACTTTATTCTGAACAAGCACTTACACAGCTGCTTGCTGAGGGTTCCTGAAAGGGACAGCTTTTCTACATCACGGTGTAGGACACATCAAGTGTCTTCTAAGGCCTCGGAAACCTGCCTTTGCAGGTGTAGCTTCAGGCTGTTTGCTATTTTTAATGCAGGGTTCAAAGAGACTATGCTTATCCTAACCACTGCAATGAATGTGGGGATCGGAGTCTGAACTCTTTGCACTGGGAGATGCCAATGAGTTCATGGCTGCAGCTGTGGCTCCTTGCCAGCAGTGGTAATGCAGGGCGCCAGATCTTAGGTCCCCTCACGTCCTTGTGGGCTTCATCCCCCATGTAGCCCCACACTTTGTGTCACGCAGCGTGCCACAGAGACTGTCGAGGGTCATGCCGCAGGGCTGCCAGGGGTTGTGCTACAGGGGAGGAAGGAAGCAGCAGCCAGGGAAAGGGTGTTGCAGAAGGACCAACCACTTAACATGGTATCCCACTGGACAACAACTCTGGCATCTATGGTGGACGCTGGGTGGTGGTGGCAGGGCACAGCAGCTCCCAGCCCTGGCTCAGCCGCTGCTTCAGCCGCTGCTCCGTCCACTGCGGTGCGGCAAATGGAGTTACACGAGGAGGAGGTCCACAGGGAGCTGCTGGGGATGGGGAGGCTGCATGGGGGATGAGGGTCTAATCATGGTGCGGGAGGCTTGATGCCCCAAAGAAGGGGGCTGGAGGAAGGCAAGAGTGTGAGGTGGGGCAGGGGCAGGGATTGCAAAGGGTTCCCGAGGAGCGCAGGGTACAGGTAGGAGGGGATGTCTCCAGGCATGCTGATATTTTGGAGTGGTGGCTCATGGGGTTTGAAAATGTGGTGCCCTAGGACTATGCAAAGCATAAAAACTGTAGAAGTTATGAATTTAGATGTAACTCTGCTTCCCTCTCTAATGATAGCATTTTTAATGAGCTTCCTGCAAAAAAACAAGCCCAAATAATGTTTTCCTTTTGTTGTTTTCTTCCTCTGCTCTACTTCAGTGTGTTGGCATTCCCCACGCATTCCTCTAGTTGACTCCAGCCCCTGGGAGAGAGAGCCAGAGGGACGGGTCAGGGCGAGAGCTGCAGTGTCTCCAGCCTGGCAGCACGGCGGTCTCTGCTGCTGTGCCACCCACGTTCGGCAGAGGCAAAGGCCGGCACAGAGATGCAGGGCTGCCATTCAGTGCCATCCCCACTCCCGTCCATCACGCGCTCTGGAAAGGAGCATAGGAAGGAATGGCTGTTCAGAGATTGTTTTTCTTGTAGCTGCTCTTCCTTTTTCCCCTTTCAGAGTTATGAAATCAAGGGCATGAACTCTTCCCAGTGGGGATCTAAGACCTTTTGATGGGAACATCTGCATGTCCTCGGCATGGGGAGCGATGGGGAAGAAGGGCTGAAGATGCCTGTCAAGAAGGAAGCAGAGAACAGTGAAGGCAAGAGAAGCAGCTTCTTTTCTGCTGTTGCTGAGCTAGGAAAGCTGCTGCCCGTGGTTTCTCTAACATCATGTGCAACCTCCTGCCTCCTAGCTTTGAGGCTGGTCCTGCAGAACACACAGCTGGGAGTTGCATCTTGGCAATGTCTTTGATTTTCTTCTTTTTTGCTTACCCCCCCCTGCCCCCCAGGAAATCCCAATTATTTTTCCCCCCCAGGTGTTGTGGTTTAACCCCAGCCAGCAGCTAAGCACCACACAGTCAATAGCTCACTCCTTCCCTCCCCATGGTGGGATGGGGAGGGGAATTGGAAAGGAAAGAGTAAAACTCATGGTTTGAGATAAGAACAGTTTAATAACTGAAATAAAATATTATAATAATAATAGTAATGAAAAGGAATATAACAAAAAGAGAGAAAAATAAAACCCAGGAAAGACAAGTGATGCACAATGCAATTGCTCACCACCTGCTGACCGATGCCCAGTCAGTCCCTGAGCTGCAATCTGGGCCTCCCAGCCAACTCCCCCCAGTTTATACACTAAGCATGATGTTCTATGGGATGGAATATCCCTTTGGCTAGTTCAGGTCAGCTGTCCTGGCTATGTGCCCTCCCAACTTCTTGGACACCTCCTCACTGCCAGAACATGGGAAACTGAAAAATCCTTCACTTAGGATAAGCGCTACTTAGCAACAGCTAAAACATCAGTGTGTTATCAACGTTATTCTCACACTAAATCCAAAACAGCACTGTACCAGCTGCTAGGAAGAAAATTAACTCTATCCCAGCTGAAACCAGGACACCAGGTAATCCTAAAATTAAGCAAAAAGGGGCTGAGAGGGACTTTTGTAACACACAGCATCTGTGCAAAGCAGGTAACAGGCTGTGCTGCCAAGGCTTTGCTCCCCATCCCCGCTGCAACTGCCTCTGCCTGCATGTTAGTCCTCAGGAGCCTCTGTTGTGAGACAAAACAGCGTTTGTCACATCTTGCTGAGAAAGGGCCTCCCCGCAACACTCAGACCTTGTCCTGCAGCTCTGAGCGTCATGCCTGGATGCAAGGCAGCCTCCTCCTCCCCTTGGGTTTGCCACGTGGTGGCCCATTTTGCAATTCAGAAGAACATCAGAGAAAAACTCCTTGTATTAACTTTTATTTTTGGTATTAGAAAGGCAAATTGTAATTCTCAACAGATTGGACTGATCTGATTAAATTCTGAGTGGTTCCTGTGCTGATGGCAGTACTTCAGGTAACTCAGTGGCAAGCCAAAAAAAGTACTGCTTTACTGAGAAATCTGGGAGGTCTATTTTTCAGTTCTTGCTCTGAAAATTTCTTCTTTTTTTAAAAAAACCACCACTTTTCTAAGTATGAATATACTGATTTGAAAATGAAGCCATAAACTATGAACTCACCCATCCTTAGACCTTGGTGTCTGGAACACAGCCATGGTATTTTAGAAAGAAGGTCAATCCGTTTTATGAAGTGGGTTTTTCATTAGTCAAAGCTGACAAAAAGCCTCCGGCCTGATTCTTATCATTCTGCTGGAGTTTCCAAGGGCATTTAGGGGATCATAAATACAACAAGAGTCTTTAAGAAAGTTTGTTACAGAGGAAGTTTTTAAGCTATGGTTGACCCCAAATGGCATGAAGAGTGCTGATAATTATATGGATGCCTGAGTTTATGGAGTTAATTCTCTAGTAAAGTCTGTGCTAGTAAAAGATGAAAAGGCAGACCTTCACACACCCCAACAACACTGATTTCCCTGCCATTGCACTGCTGGAACAAATTTAAGACAGCACATAATCAGCAGAAGGGTTATTCAGCAAGTGGTGCAGCCCATGGGGGAGGTGGGTACCTCCAGGGCAATCCAGAGTCCCACAGCGAGGGCTGCACCTCTCTCGGTGTACAAACCAGGTCACCCCACTTGCTCCTTGCAGCTCCTGATGCTGAGCCTGGGGATGGTGAGACACTGGAACAGGTTGCCCAGAGAAGTTGTGGATGCCCCAACCCTGGAAGTGTTCAAGGCCAGGTTGGATGGGGCTTTGAGCAACCTGGTCTAGTGGAAGGAGTCCCTGCCCATGGCAGGGGGGGGTTGGAACTAGATGATCTTTAAGGTCCCTTCCAACCCAAACCATTCTATCATTCCATAATTCTATGATGTCTTCAGCAACAACTGGTGCAGGGACACGTTGGCCCCAGCATCAGGCACTTGGGATTTGAGATGGCTAGGCTGGGTTAGCTTTGAGCAGTGTTGCAGGCAGCTGCAGCCTGCCCAGGGACAGAGCATGGGATGTTCCCCAGTGCATGCGCAGACCCCAGCCCACAGTTTGCATTGCCTGGGTAAACACCAGAGCTGCTGGAGTGGCAGCAAGGAAGACATGCTTGCTCTCTCCTGTTTGCATTGGTCACTGCATACCTGGAAAGGCCAGCTCTGGAGGGTGGGAGTGAGCCTGACTCATCAGCCAGGACACCCTCCTGATCACAGCTCTGCATCTGGTGTAGATGCTGCTAAATGGCAAACACAGGAGGGATCCTTGCCCCAAGGCTGCAGTCGGGAGCACTTTCTCCATTCCCTGCTGCGGGGCTTTACTTGCCCAGCTCTGCCTTCCCTGCTATGAAGAAGAATTGCTCTAGGCTTGCCCGCTGCCAGCTATTGCTTGGTGGGCTTCCCTGAGAAATGCAGGCTGCAAGGCTCATCATTTTGGGGCAGAAGGTGGCCTAGGACCAAATCTGCAATCTCTTCTTGGTGTGTTAGCTGAGGCGCTCCTGCAGGAAAAGCCCTTTCAGCACCTACAGCAGACCTTTGGAGAGAAAATTACTTTAGCTGTCTGAGGTCAGTGCTTGGCAGAGTCTGGCTGAAGCAGCCTCTCCAGGAATTTCAGCCAACATCAGTCCCAACCATCTTCAAATCCTGGGAGAGCTGAGCTGGGAGTGGAGCACCACAAACCACGGCGCTTCTTAGCAAACACCGGAGTTCGTGATGAAGCTCCTGGTGAACTTGGTGGTCCCTGACTTGTGGATGTTCAGTGTGCCGATCGAGTGCTTCCCTGTGTTGTGGACAGCTGCGTTCAGCCTGCTGCAAAATCTGACTCTCTTCAATGCAGAAATTGGAGCCAGGTGGAGCAGTAGTCCAGGCAAAGGACAATTATTTTTTCCTTTTAGGCCCATAGACTAAGCAGAAAATCATCTTGTGCTGCAGATGTTTTTGTATGCTCCTTCTCTGCAAATATACCTGTATCCAATATCTGAGCTGTGGCTTCTCTGTGCCAAGAGTAGTCCACCAACAACACCTGCTGCCTTTCTGTACCAGGAGCAAATGCCCTAAAATAAACAAGCAAAAAATAGGGGAAGAGAAAAAGAGGCTTGATCAGAGGGAATGTCAGCTGATAAAGTAACACATCCATTTGCTAACATAACTTTTACAACTCCTGAGAACCTCAGCCAAAAATTAAGCAATTCCCTTGCTTTGCTCTGGCGCCAAGTGACTTTCAGTGTGCACCATCTCTATTAGCTCATATGAAACTCTCTTACTACTGCTTTGTTGATAGAAGAATTTTAAAGCCCAGCTGTCTTGGTGTTTTAAATTTGAATTACTGTGGCATTTACTGGTGTGGCTGGCAGAAAGCACGAGCCTATGCAGCTTGCTTTTGTTCTTTATTTTTCTTTATATGGATATTTTAAGATTATTTCTTTGCCCAATCAGTGACACTGGTGATGGTCACCTTTATTTCAGCAGAAATGTGCGTGACTTGAAACCTGTCGGAGAGCCTGCTGACAGGCTGAGTCGGTTCTCCTCTTGGGTTCTCTGTGTGCCACCTGCCACAACCTGGTGTCACTACCCCAGTGGGAGGTGACGAGAGTCAAGGCTTCTCTGGTCAGGAGTAGCCAGCCTTATGCGGTCAGCATGGATGGTTTTGCCATCATGTGCCTTCAGTCCTCAGCACTTAACAGAGCTAGAAAGTCTCAACGCAGCTGATGTGAAAGTTGGTGTGGCCCGCTGCATCCCGCTGGAGGCTCTTCTAGCTGGTTTTGGCTCTTTTATATGGTGCTGGGCACATCTTTGCAAGCATTTATGTGCCTTTCATAAACATCATGTAGGAACAAAAGAACGGGTAGGGTATGTGCAAAAGGATATACCAGCACTTCCTATAAAAATGCTAATGCTGCTTCAGGCCTCTTGAGGGTGTTCAGTGATGTGCAATAAATTACTTTTATATGGCTTTATGAGCAGTTGTGAATTTAACACTGTTTTCAAGGAGCAAGAAGTGTCTCTATAATCACAGTCAAGGAGATGGAATAAAAACAGCTTCAGCCAGCAAGCGTAAAGATATCTGGCCTTTACCTTTTGAGTCTTCCTGGTAATGTTTGAAATCCAGTTAAACCTCTACACCCAGGAGAAAACTAGCACAAATAATGTCAGAAAGATTGATGCTAATGCTAGGCAAGGGAGAGAGCCTCCGTCTCTTCAAACACATTTAGTTACCCTTCCTTCTGTAATAATCAAAGGAATATTCTAAAAATGTTAGATTATTAGAGGTAAGCTCATCTCCCTACTTGTTATTTACAATACTCTGCTCCAGCATAATGAATGTAAGCGATAAGCTGCCGTTTCTGCCAGATCTCATGGGTCTACCCACATGAAGAATTGGAAGCAAACTGCTCTTCATTTGTAAATTGGAAGTGAAAGAGGTCGATGGGTAGAAAGCTGTTAATAGGTCAAAAAGAATAAGCTGAGGTCTAGAAAGCCGCCTGAATTTAAGTGGAAAGCCTGGGTCCTCCTAAGGTGGAACAAAGCACACGAGAAGGAAGGGTTCTGTGGAGTGTGGGTGCTGTGGAGTGTTTTGCTTCCAAGCTGGCCCCCATGATGGGATGGATGAATCAGAAGACACTTCTGCACAGATCCCAAGCCTCAGATTTACATCTGTCCAAAACACAGGTGCCCCAGGACTGACCCAATATCACTGGAAGAAAAGAGCTCAAGGACTGGAATTCAAGTCCTAGAGAAACCAGAGGCTTTCGCAGGGGCTACAAGATGTATTGAGGTATTTAGGAATTAAGAACTGATTCTTTCTTGTCTGGAGGTATCTGTTGTGCAAGAAGGTAAGTGTTTAACTAGTAATTTTGTTTATTTCTGATTTGAAAGACAAAAATTCCCTTACAGAAAATGAACCATGCTGGGATTCAAGCTGCGGCTGTCATTGGCAGGGAATGGATGGGAGCTCCTTCCTACACCCTGTGGTGGAACGGCCCCAGGGTGGATGTATGCTAAGGAGAAGATAATGAGCCTTTCAGACTAGGCACCATCAGGTCATCTAGTTCGATAACACTGTATTTCAGACCATTACACATCAATTGGTTATCCTTGAACTGAACTACATCTTGTGCTCGACTCTGGTATTGGGTGAGAGGTGTCCACTACTGCCATGACACATCGTCAGCAGTAGGGAAATCCCACCAAAGCTGTTGGTAGCATGTTCCAGTCATTGCCTGCCTTCATTCACATCACTCTGTGGCCTGGGTTCAAGCCACTGCCTTTTCTACCAGGGACTGAAGAGGCCCCTGGGACATGTTTTTACCCTTGGATATGGCTGGCTGGCCAAAAACGTGGGATCCTGCCATGCTCTAGTGAGGAGCGATTGCCGAAGGAGTGAAGTATTTTTTGGTGCAGCCTGGGTTTGTTTACAGATATATCTCAAAGCCTGTGCCTCTCCCCATTTGGGGCAGGCTATTTGTGCAGTCCTTGCTGGGATTTTCCTGCACACTCTTTTACTGTTTGCATTGCTCCAAAGTCAGCTCTTCTCCTAACATACAATTTAATTTTCTTGCTTTAAGTTTGCTCCTCTGATTCCTTCTGAAGTTGTTTGGAACCTCTACTCTTTACACCTTTAATATTTTGCTCATGGTTTTTCTTCCTCAGATGAAATATAGATTAGAGCACTCTCTGTACCATACCACGCTGGGTCTCAGACATACAAGCCTTCTGCCGAAACTGTTAGGTACTGAATGTGGTCCTCTGGCAGTCTGAGGATGCAGCATCTCTCAAGATGAGGACTCCAATGTCCTCAAGCCCATGCATAGTTTTTGTATGGGAATTCTGATCTGAAACTGGGTTTTGTTTGTTTGGTTTTTTTTTCTGACACAGTTGGTCAACCTTACCCTTGTTCTGTCCTTAAAATATTCCCAAAGAGATGGTCAGAAAAACAGAAAGGTCCCAGTGTTGTCCTGTGTTTTTGCACAGCCCAGGTGTCACCGCTCCTCGTCCTGGGTGACTCCTACCTCCAGCTGCTGGGAATGTGGCATGGTGCAGGCCCAGGGTGCTACCTGGCATAGAGCAGGGGCCATGATATTCTGGCTGCACTTGAGGTGCAGCTTTTGTTTCAGGGTCACCAGCACCCTGAGGACAGGCTGTGACCAATAAATTCCTTTGACATAGGCTGTTAGAGGGCAGATGTTGGTTGTGCTGCCTGCAGAGCTGCCTGCTGCTAACTGACACACCAACAGGCAATGCTTCCCTCTGCTCCCCGGCTACACAGTCCTCTGCAAGTTCATTTTAAAATCTCTTTTAAACCAGATTTTACCTCGCGTGTAAGTCTTACCAGAGTGAGCCTCTGGCTGAAGACAAGCTCTGCTGCATTGGCTTCCTGCTCCCTGACAGCGCATGGCACCCGCAGGCTGAGGGTTGAGCAGTGGAAGTGCAGTCCTGGCAAGCCATGGGTATATGTTTCCTCCCAGACCTTCCATACGACTCAAGGGTTTAGGCAAAATGAAGTAAGTGTGACAAAACATCTGGCTGCATCCCATACACAGCGCTCTGTGTGCTGTGGTTCCCAGAACCACGTGCTTGCATCGAGGACTGTCTTGGCTTCTGGCTCAGTCCCCTCTGTTTACTGTCAGGGAGATGGAGCACCTCCTTAAGGATTGGCCTGTGGTTTGGAAAATTCTCCCCCAAACATGGGGGTCACGCTTGCTGTCTCTAGCCCCTCCGTGCAAGGGGTCTGGGCGTATGCAGTGGGATTGAGGTAGTTTATCCCACTTCCACAGCAGGCTGCAGGCACCCCAGGAGGAGAGGCTAAGTGGGCTCCCGGTGCGGTACCCAACCCTGCAGCCACACAAAGCAGGTACCTGGGAGCAGGAAACTTGCTCTTCTCATCACTAACTTCCCTGGGTGGGCCAGCACTGAAGGAGCTCGCAACACTGAGGATGCAAAGCCTGGGAAGTGCTGGACAAGCGTCCCTGCACTGTCCCTGCCTGGGAGCCAGGAGGATGAGTGTCTGTTTCCAGGAGCTCCTGTGAAAGCAGGGCTCAAGCTGCAGACAGCAGAACCCCTGTCTCTGGCGACCATGGGCTGCCTGTACAAAGCTCTGGTAGGAGCTGGTGGGATGCCCAGCCCCACGGGCCTCAGTCTGGCCAGTGTTTCCCGATATATTTACTGCTTCTCCCTTTGTGTGTGTAGTAATCCTCTGCCGTGTCATGTCTTGCTTTACCTCTGTTTTCCAGGGAAAATAAGCACACATAAATGGTTGAATACTACTACAGTACAGGCAGTGCTCCTACTCCTTTAGTAGCTGCTCTGGGGAATAAACAATGAGGGCTTCCTGTAGGTTGTTTTGGTGCTTTAATCTAATGCAAAGAAACCCACCATATTATCATGAAGTCAGCTGCACCACATTTAAAATGTCATCGTGCTCCCCGGGTACCCAATCTAGACTGGAAGGCTTGGAGTTTATGTGGGCCAGTCCCTTGGGCTATTTTTAAATATTGGGGTAAGGATCACATTACGCTAGTGCATTAACATCCATAAATCTCTGCAGGTGACAGCCCTGGATTTCGAGCTAAGTGCCTCGCTCTCTAGGCAAACTAAGCAGCCAAGGAGGGCTGGGGTCCTGGTTGGAGAAGGTGGTTTTTTGACACTTTCCCCAGGATGATAGAGTTTTCTGCATGCTTTGCTATTCACTGCAGCACCTAAGAGCACGGTGAAGGAGTTTCCATCACAAGCTGTCATGGATCACACATGGTGTGGCTCTGAGTGTGCCATGGCCAAAACACCTGGCCCAGCCCCACAGATGCCGACGCTTGCAGCCTTGCCGGTACAGGGCTCTCTGTACACAGCATGCTCTTGGCTGTGAGCAGTAACACTCACTCCTGGGCACATAAATATCTCTCTGTTTCTCCAAGGGGATCAACTTTGCAGGTGTTCACAGTAATGGTGCAGTTCTGCTGTGTGCAGTTATTGTCCAGGGAATATAGCAGGAATAGAAAGTGCTCAGGACCTGCCATGAGTGGACCCCAAGTGCTGGCATTTTTATTTATTCCTCTTTTTAATGTCCTGCAGCCTTACTGTATTTTGCACTCAGTAAAACCTCAGCAAGTCTGCATGACTAGTAGCTGCTGCATTCCGCTTTTATTGCCTGCTACATAGCATGCTGTTTTCAATCATTCTTTTCTGCTGCCTCTCCACCAAAGGAAGCTCTTTGATTTTAATGATTTATCTGCATGTGCTCCTTATTCCCAACTTGTTCTCAAACTTCACATCTGTTACACCAGTCACCTCTACTGCCTTTTGCAGATTCTGCTTATATGTAAATATTTCTAGCAGGTAACCAAAAGAGAGGGAGAAGCCAAGGCACACACACAGGGCAGTGGGAGTCACTGCTCAGCGTGGATGTTGCTGCTGGCCTGAGCAGGAGGCAAGGGGCTCTGCAGCACCTTGGAGATGATCTGACTGGGACTGTGCTCGAGCTCGACTGTCTTTGCTGCACCTGCTTGGCTCCAGTCCCTCCTCTTCTCCATCCCTTTTCTGTTCCTTCGCAGAAGCATGGAGCCTTCCCTCCCTGCTCGCAAGTGCTGTGCTCTGGTGGGGTCTGTCCCAGTGGCAGCCCTGGGCACTGGGTGCTGCAGGGCTGGAGCGCTTTCCCTGGTGTGACACTGCTTGTTGCTGGGCTGTGAGCATGCTGGCAAGCTCTCCCGGCCTCTCTGCCTTCCTGCTGACATAACTTTTGGCTCAAATTCTCCTTGAAATGCTTATCAGGCCACAGCCAGATGCTCTGAGCGGTATTCCAGGTTCTGTGCCTGCAGACACCCAACCCTATGCCCCACAAACACAGGGCACGTGGCGGCTGGTGACCCCCGAGATGACAAGCCCAGGGCAGCAGGGATGCAAGGGGAGGGGGCAAGCACTGTCATCACCCAGTCGTGTGCTCCGGCTGCTGCCGGTCCCTCTTGGCTCAGCCCGGATCCGGGACCCACCCGGGCATTGGGGCCCAGACCTCAGCGGGAGGGGATTTTGTTTTCTCTTCTGATATGTTTTAAAATGCCACATCCACTCGTGCGACTGTGGGGCAGAGCCCTGGCAACTCTCCCTTTTGCAGGCTTTTCTGCACACAGGCACAGATGCACAAAGCTATGTTAAAAAACCAAAGGAAAAAAGAGGTTGCATTTTATTTTTCTGACAAGTTAAAATCTGTTCTAGTGAGTGCAGGGGATGATGATTTTCCCTGTAATTTGATTCATGGTTTACAGTTTTTTAAATTATAATATTATTTTCACTTGCAGGCCTTTAAAGACTACATGCAATGCCCCAAGTTAGGGACCAGCACAAGGGACCAAAGAGCTGAGAGACCTTCTATTATTTGTAATTAAAGTTGAGATCGAGGAGAATGATTACATGGGTATGATTTCACACCACCTACATATAACAGAGCAGTCAAGAGGATAACCTCATGGACAGCCAAGCTTTTTTGACCTAGACTGGGATTTCAGCCCTAGAAAAGCGCTCCATCTTTCAAGAGAAGAAGACAACCCCATATATTACTTGCCAAAAGAAAGGCCAGACCTACAGCATTTAAAGTGGAGAGGGACAAATGGGATGGCAGGGGGAATTAAAAGATGGCCAGAGATGGAAAAATAACTTTTTATTCAAGGGACCATGGAAGCGGCCCGCAGGGTGAAAGTGGAGGAGCAAGGGCCAGAGCCCCATGCTCATGGAGGTGGCAGCTTCTCGATGGTCACACCAAGCACGCTGGAAGGATCAGCTTACTCCTAACCTAAATTCAGGGCAGGATGATCAATGAGGTGACAAGTGCAGGGTCCAGAATGACAACAAATCCACCGAGTCTTTGGTACAGAGGCAGGCTTGATCCGTGGGTCCTGCTCTGTCTTCTAAACTCAGTGCTTTCTCTCCCAGGGAGATGACGGAACACAGGCTTGGAAAGCTTATCTAAGAGACTGAGGTGCCAAACGGCCTAGCAGGGACAATGGTTAAATTTAACTTTAAGCACCAATAAAATGGATGGATGAAGTTTCTCGCCTCGTGTAGAGGTGCACACACCCCACGCGGCTGGTGTGATCCCAAGAGCCTCACCAGCTGCTCAGAGGACGAGGAACAGAGGTGTGAGGAGCAGGGCTGGCCCCTCCAACAAGCAGCAACTTTTCTCCTTTGCAGGAACAGCCCTCCCGCGTTCCACTGCCCATGGAGAGAGCAGCAGCCGCCTGTCTGGGGCCGTGCCAGGCTCCCGGGAGCAGCCACGCGCCGGCACACTGGGAGAAGAAAGCAGGGATTGCTTTGCACCTTCCCACTGAGGTACCACTCTCCCTGGTTTTGCAATAGTTAGGAGAGAAACAACATTTCTACACAACCTAAGCCCACGGAGCACTTCCAGGCTGTAGGAAAACCCCTAGAAATCCGTGACCAAAGAGAGGTCTGGAGCTAGCATCCTCGCATCCTCGCATGACCTCCCGTTACAAATTCCTAGGGCTCTGGCTATTTATAAATGCCCCGATAAGGCTAGAGTTCAAGAATGCACTAACGTTTATAACTACTGAGCCAAGTCGCCCTCTTGGGCATCTTCCTCATGCCAGGGAATACAGAGAGGGTATTTGCTATATGAGGATGGTCAAAATTGGCCCCTAAAATAATTTTGTGCGATAATATGCTGAAGTACACATTAACTCCTGGAAGTCCCTATTTGGGCTAATAGCTGCGGTAGAGCCAGGTTGCTGAAGCAAATGAAACTCGCCTTATCTGGACCTGTACTCTGGGGGGAAGAGCTGCAGGACTCAGGGACAATATAATCCAGCATAGAAACCTAATGTGATGGTGGTCTGTCACCAGGGCTCCTGCACGCCCAGGACCACAAACCGCAGCTCTAACTCTTGCCCTCCTCTTCATTTGCTATTACCACTGCAAATAAAAACGCCAGCTGCAGTGGCTGCCAACCTTATTGCTTTGTAACACCACCTTCATCGGGTTTGCTTTTGAAAAAGAGTTACGGAGTGGCAAGTTAAAAAAAAAAAAAAATCTGCCACCTAGTGGCAAAGGAATTTCTTTTAGGGAGATGCTGATGTGAGCACGTCTTGTTGTGCTAATGGTAGTTTTCCAAAGGTATTTTCATTTAAAAAACTCTCAGCTAAGCAGTATTTGGAGGGAACAGATTTTGAGAATGCTTTTGGCTATGTCCCAGGGTATTTACAACATGTAGGTATTTACAGAACTAAGCGACACATTTGCTTCTTATGGATCTTATGAAAAAAGTCTTAAAGATGCTCCTACCAGCCTGGCCGAGCATTTCATGGGAAATAAAATGAATTAGGAATTAGGAAGATGTGCCTCCCAGCCTGCAAGGCGTCTTTGAATTTAAATGCTAGGAGTCCTAATCAGTAGGAAAAAATGCCTATTTGTGGCTCATTTCTGTAAGAATAAATATAAACCAAGCAATTTTTTCTTAAATCTTCCTTTAATAACTGAAGTGTGCTTCCCCCAAAATGTTTCTTCACATCCCCTGGGCTGCCACACCAACCTTCTCCACGCCTGCAGCGTGAGGAGGAGCAGCACAGGCCACCCTGCCAGGCTGCAGCCTGCAAAGGGAGAACCCTTCAGCGAGCTGTAGGGCTGAGAGTGAAATGGCCATCCGGCAGGAGAACCTCGTGCAATGGAGCATCAGAAAGATACAGAGACCTTTCCATCTTGGGAAGATGATAAAAGAGCCAACACTGTGTTTCTACCTCTGTACGGGTGGGGGAGAGGCAATTACTGCAGCCAGTCCTGGTGGCCATCTTGCTGAGGGCACTGAAAACTTGAAAAAGGGGGGCAAGAAGGAGCTAAAAGTATTAAGAGTTGGACACCAGGTCTTACAATGAGAAACATCAGAATTTCAAGGTTGAAAAGTGACTTGCTTACAATGTAGGAGAAGTTCATAGCTGCTACTGAGTTACTACAAAGTCAGCTTCTGAGGGCAGAGAAAAAAAAAAAGAACTGACGATGCCAGACAATCTCGTGTTAGTAACAAAGCATGACATTTAATTACAAGGAAATTACCAATTAGAGCAAAATACAAAGAGAGGTGCTGGAGTTTGTCTCCTGAAGTCTTCAAAAAGCGACTAGATACCTTCCTGGTAGTTAGGCTTCAGGCAGTTTATTTGTGGTATAAGATAATATAATAGGAGATTAGACCCGATGATCTGACAGTACCTTCCAGTCTTGAAATCGGGGAATGGAGTCATATCTGTCAATAAAGTCTTGCTGCTCAGGAGTGTAATTTGGTGTTAGGAGCCTAATATAGGAACAAAGTGTGAAGAGCATGTGTTAAAAGATGAGCAATAAGGATAAGAGCAGTCATAGCCAGCCCTATGATCACTGCGGGACTCGATATATTCTGCAAGTCTGAAGTCACGGGTAGATGGGAGGTGTTGAAATATGTTTCTCCTCTGCACACTTAGCTTCGGTACAAATAGCTACAAAGTGAGAAGACTGTATCCCAAAAGGGTTTCAGTTGTATTACTTGGCAGGTTGCTTGGTAAGAAGATGGTCTTCTCTGGGGGTCTGGAGCATCCCCAGTCCCCATCCCTGCCACCTGCTCTCACAGGAGGCTCCCTTGCAGCCTGCTGGTTGAGGTATGGCTTATTTCTTAATGTCCTTGACCAACATCAGCAGAATCAGGCTACCTGTGCGTAGGCAGCCTTTCAATTTATAAAAAGGGCTTATAAGATGGAGAGACGTTTTTTACCAAGGCTTGTAGTGACAAGGCAAGGGGGTTTAAACTGAAAGAGGGTAGATTTAGATTAGATGTAAGGAAGAACTTCTGTGCTGTGAGGGTGGTAAGGCACTGGAACAGGTTGCCCAGAGAAGTTGTGGATGCCCTATCCCTGGAACTGTTCAAGGCCAGGTTGGATGGGGCTTTGAGCAACCTGGTCTAGCAGAAGGTGTCCTGCCCATGGCAAGGGGGGTTGGAACGAGATGATCTTTAAGGACCCCTCCAACCCAAACCATTCTATCATTCTACGATTCTATGATTCTATGATTTCTCAGCCAGGCTAACGGCAGGGGACAACACCCTGCTCTGAGGGGTTTCAAGCGGGTAGCACACCAGCACGGTGCCAGCCCGCAGGCTGCCCACCCTCTCCCCTGACAGGTTAGTTAACATCAGAGGTTTGTTGCTGCACCAGCACAACCTAAATTGTTAGGTTCCCCACCAGGAAAATCTGCCGTGGGGGAGTGCACCACAAAAAGCGGTGGCAACGTTCCTCCCACCGGCCCTGGGGGCTCAGGAAGCCTGAACCAGGTGGTGCTCGCTGGAGAGACAGCTTGCCCAGGTGGCTCGCAAATGCAGGCATCAGGTGTATTGTCTTGTTACGTGCCTTTCTGCAGTGAAAGCTAATGCTGCTTCCTGCAGGAGTGCATGCCTGAGGGCCAAGGTCAGGGCAGCAAATGCAATCCCCTTTGCAAGGTTGTCTTGCTGTCACCCCCATCCAGCTGATCTTTCTGGTGCCTGTGCTCAGGGAGAGCGAGGGTGGTGGCTATGTGAGGTCCCACTTTGGACCTTAAATTTTTCATTAATCTGAATTTCGTATATTTGAAGAAAATATATTAACAATTCTTCCCCTCTTCCAACATGAGAAATGTTTTCTTATTAATTTGGAGCTATTGATTCCTACAGCAGGATATGCCTTAGTCATCCCCTCCTCAGCTGGTAAGCACCCTACCCTAGTCCCAACATCTTCTAAGGAAAAGCCTTCAACCGCAGGTCTTCCTGGCCAAGCAGCCTCTGCAAGAACCAAACCAAGGGGACAAATGGCACAGCTTGTGTTTTTGGGAGGAGGCTCCTCCCTTTGACGTGTTTATTATCAAGGTTTTATTCCTAGAAGTATCCTACAGCTCAAATGAAGTAGTGGGATTGAGAGAAGTGTCCCTACAGAAATGTGACTGATCATAAATGGTGCCTTTCAGCCTTCAAAATCCGTGAGATTGTATGCACTATCAATACCAGCCCCGAACCATGCTACCTCCAGCCATGCCTTAGGAACCCAGCAAGTGACCACAGCCAAGTATGCCCCAAACCATCTTTGCATTTTCCTGCTGGCACCCCCTTTTTTGCCCACCAAACTCCTTCAAAATGAGGCTTGCACACATCTGCTCGGAGTGCTGTCTTTTATTTCGGAAGAGGCCCAAGGAGCTGCTGGTGCCCAGTTAGTGGGACAGACCTAAAGCCGACGGGGAGGAGGGCTGTGGCAGAGGAACGACTGTGCCTGGGTGCAGCTCCCTGCTGTGGCTCAGCAGCTCAGGACACGAGGGTGGCTCTTGCGTGCCATTTCGATCTTCACAATGCTATTGGGTCCCAGCGAGTAGGTCACCTCGTCCTTGCTTACCCCCGGCGGCAGGATGATTTCCTTCGTGATGTTTCTGTAGTTATACTCCTTCCCTCTTGCAGTGGTGTGCTCCTCCTCGTGCTCCGCTAACACCTTCACCTTCCCATCTTTCACTGTTACGGTAACTTCCTTGGGGTCAAACCCCTTCACGTCCACCAGAGCCAAAAGCTTGTGATCATGGGAAGAGTTCAACATCCTGTTAAGTCTTCTTTGCATGCTGGAATAAGAACAAGAGGACAGCCTTTCAGTCCAGCTCACAGAGGAATGGGTGGACCACCTTAAGGACAAGAGAAGTAAATAGAAAACCATTGGATCCATCCTCATGCTGATGCACGACACTGGCTGGTGTCTGCACCATCAGAAGGAGCTCCCACCTGCACACCACAGCAGTCAGGAGTATTTCAGTGTCCCCTCTTGCGATGGGGCAATTGTGGAGCTGAAAAGTCCTTTCACCTAAATACAGAGAAGTCAGTGCTCCCCTCTCACATGTGCATATGCCCACAAAACCATGTGTGTTCATCTTATGCCTTGTCCTACATTTTAAACATATAATTACAATAGATCACATTTGCCAGTTAAGAGTTTTGTTTAAAGCAATCAGTGGATAGGAGACACATCTGGCAAAAAAACCCCAAAATGCTCCTGCAGAGCTGGGCTGGAGGCTCACTGAGCCATTAAAATGATTTCTAATAATGTCAAACAGCGACTCTGCTCAACCAGAAGTCTGGGTCTTATTCAAACCATTTGTAAAGTAGGCAATGGAAGGGTCACCTATGTTATAATAATTAAATTGGACAGAAGGCACCAAATTAAAAAGATAATGGGTGTGATGGAAGAGGAAATAGGGCAAGCAATGAGGGAATGGGCATGACCACTAAGATGAGAAATCCCTAACTAGTGGTTCGTTAGCAAGGTACACCCATTTCAGCAATCCTACTTAAATCCTGCAATGATTCAGCCTGGTGTGGTGATTCTGGGGTGCCCTTTCTGTGCTCTGTGAGAGCTTGTGCCTTCACCTGCCCCTTTGGCCTTTTTTATATTGCTGGTCAGAGGAGAATAAATGTGCTGAGAAGAGCTGGTCTTTCCCAGTACTTTTTGTGGGAAGTGGATGGCTGAATTCCCCAGCATGATGGGCTGAAATCCTGCTGTGAGGTGGTTTCAGTATGGACTTGTGTTCAAACCAGCAAGTTGTCCCAAGCGTGGCAGGGCTGGGGAGCCTGGCACTCAGGGACAGCATGCCCTGTCATCCCACAGCCCATCCTGAGACAGCCCTCCCCCACCCCCCAGCTTCCATTCAGAGTGAATTTCCATTCCTTCACTGGGATTTTGGTGTGCAATGATTCTGCAAGGGGATGCTGCATCTGCCCAGCTCTGATACCCAATGCACTGATGAAAGCCTGGACACAGACACCAGTCCTGTAACACCTGGGATCTGAAATCTGCTACTTGACAGCCCTGTGTGAGCTGCAGCTACTGGGTAAGTTTAAAGTAACCTCATGGCAAGTTTTGGTTTTGCTGAAGTCAGTGTAAAATTAACCCAGGGGTCAGGCTTTTTTCCTTTTCCCTCTAACTTTATTGCACCCGGTAGATAACTCATGTGCCAGGCTGTGGGATGATACTTGCTGCTCTATGGGTAATGAAAATGTCACATTTTTGATTGCCAAGATGAAGGTCTCATCATCACCAGGCGCAACACGACAGCACTCAAACAGAAGCTTGAGTTTGGGGAGAAAATACCAATGCCACAAGTGCAGCAAGAGATTCCCACCGCTGCTGATGACCAAGGGACTTCTTAGCCCTTGGGGTCTCTCAGTGGTTGGTTGTGCCTTAACCCAAATAGTAAGGTTTTATCATTCAACAGCTCCCTTCCTGTAGGGATGCCTTTGGGTTTTATCTCTTCTAGAGTCAATCTATCTTGAACTCCATTAACAAAATAAAATCATCACACCAGTGGTCAAAATGGAGATGTAGAAATCCTGACACTTATTCCTCCTACTGTACAAGGTGGGAAAACATGGATACACATCTGTGATGCGTCAGTGCTACACCCCACCACATACAGGCACATTTTGGCTACTGATGAAGATAATTACGCGTTTACTGGGCTTAAACTTAATTTATGTTGAAGATGGACTTTGTTCCAAGCTGAATAGCTTTGGATCTAATTGTGTACTTTTCTTTAGATGCAGTCTGTGAGATCGTTAATGTCACAACGCCGTGGTCCAAACCCTTTCCAGTGCAGGCACTGCCTGCATGGCTCCTCTTGGGCTGCCTGGCTGCACAAGCCTGCCTTCCCGTTCCCCTTCCAACTAATTTATCCAAAAAATGGCTATTTCTCTCCTGTCCTGCCTATCTGTTTCCACCTTTGTTCCTGATACCGATGCCAAACCTCCCTTCATCCTGCCTTAAAGGATGCCGATGCCCACGGAGAAAGCAGGCAAATATCTGTTACCTGTCCAGTTCTCGCTCCACATCCAGCCTTGTGGTGAGGGCCGCTCTCTCCCAGGGGTGGGGGTCGGGCTGACACAGGCAGCAGGGGCGCAGGGACAGGCCGCACGGGCAGGACGCAGGCAGCTCCTTGCAGAACTGCCGCAGGTGCAGGTCCAGCAGCCTCACCTGCCTCTGCATTTCTCTCTTCACCTGCCTCAAATCCTGCTTGACGTCTTCCAAAAGGCGATCGTGCAACAACATCATCATGCTGCAAAGCGCATCAGGGCATGAGTGCGGCTGTGGCAGCCTGCGCTCGTGGCGGGGGAAAAATTGCCTCGAGTTTTGTCTGGATGTGAGTGTGTGTGTGTGAGCGGAGCCCCAGGTGCTCTTGCAGCCTTCCAGTGGGCACCTTATGACATCACGGGTCCGCTGACAGGTCACAGCTCCACAGTCACCATGGGAAGCGCAGCCCAGGTCCATGCACAACCGCATCCCCCCGCTGCAGCTCTCGTCCATGGACCAGGGGGCTTGTGCGATGGCTGGGCAGCAGAGCTGTCGGGAGGGTGACTTGGGTCCAGTTTCATGCACAATGTTGCTTCAGCACGGCTGCCCACGCTATCCCCCTCTCTCCTGCCCCGGCACACCAGCGCAGAGGGAATGCAAGCCACCCTTCTCCACTCCCAGGCAGACATCCCCATGGATAAACCCCAGGTCTCCCCTCAAACTTTTAAGCTTGGTTTCCTCTGGAAGCTTGTGGGGATTCCCATTCCCAGGTCCTGACCACCACTGCCTTGGGAGAAGGGAAACATGCACCGAGCAGCCAGCTGCTGCCAACCTGCTGCAAAACCACGGCCCCTGCAGCCTTCCCCTCCTCGCTGCTTTTGCTGCTGTTTACCACGGCCTTAAAGAAAAGGTGGAAATTAAGGAGAGCTCCAATTGCTCTTTACGTTTTTCCTCTTTTTGCAAGTGCTTTGCACAAGGTGTTGGAAATGTGATGCCTACATACATTTTTCACTGACACCCAGCATGGCCTGCCATGGTGTTTAGGCAAAGGCAGCCAGAAGCCTGAATACTCATCAGGATGGTCTGCAGGGTGCTGGCACCTCCAGGAGCACCACCAGCTCCCCCAGCGAGTGCCAGGGAAAGGCGAGGCGCTCACGGCAACTCCTGCACAGCTTCTCCCTGGCAGAGCACCCTGCCTCCCTGTCCTGCCGGCTTTCTTCTCCTGGGGTTTTCTCCAGTGGCTACAAGTTTCAGATGTGACTTCAGACCTGCTGTTCCCATCAGGTACTTCTCCCTCTGCCTGTTGCCTCTCTGCCTCTTTTCTCTTAATGGGAAAGAAACAGCAAATGGTTAAAAATGTCCAGAAGTGGGAGCTTCCCTTTACATCCCTTACTGTCAGCTGCAGTTGAGGTACTTCTGGGAACACTTTGAGAACATGCACCTTCAAAAATATTTGTGTCCCTGCTCTCACAACATATTAAGCAAACAAGGTGCTAAGAAAAACAGACCTAGATCTTTGCTTCCCGCCCTTACAGATGTTACTCCACAACTTTCACCTGCCCATACATCATTACAAGGTGCTGCCTTGGCAAGAGTGGGTGACATGAGGATTTTGGTCGATGGAAGACAGCAAAAAGGATGCTGCATCCTACAATTATTTTACAGAGAAGGAGTGTCATGGTTTAACCCCAGCCAGCAACTAAGCACGACACAGCTGCTCACTCACTTCCCCCCGCCCCCACAGTGGGAAGGGGGAGAGAATCGGAGAAAAAGAAAAAAGTAAAACTCATGGGTTCAGATAAGAACAGTTTAATAGGACTTCTTGCTGGCTGGGTGTGAGAAGCTGAAAAATCCTTGACTTAGTCTAAACACTACTTAGCAACAGCTGAAAACATCAGTGTTTATCAACATTCTTCTCATACTGAATCCAAGACAACACTATACCAGCTACTGGGAAGACAATTAACTCTAGCTCAGCCAAAACCAGGACAAGGAGACAGGGCACATGCACTGCATGCACACGGGGCACTGCTGCAAGCACTTATCTGAGCTGACAGCTTTACCTTTGCAGGTCCCATGTGTGCTGGGATCTGTTGCCTGCTCACTCAGTGAGCTTGGGCCTGAGTCCTCAGCTCCTGCCTGGAGGACTTCTGAAGCCATCGTGTCCTGTCAGGCTGTTGCATCTGTTTTTCTTGAGAATGACCCGCATAGGTTTCAGCATCAGCAGTGCTTGCGGCATGGATGGATTTGCCTGGCTCCCTGAAAAGTGCCTGTGGTGTACTTCAATCACAAGCAGCATTGACACCAAAACCTCCTGGGTCTAATACTGCCAGAAAAACTAAGAGAAGACTACAGGAGTGGGGAGTGCTTCATGTTTCGGGGAAATCTGGTCTTTAAGGGCTTGCAGTGGATTGAGTATCAGTGCGAATGCATCATCCCTGTGTATTTAAGAGAGTGGGAGAAGACTCCTTGGGAGCCTGGGAGCTGCTCTACTCTGCTGGCACCTTCCCGCAGAGGAAGCGCCTTCCACAATTATTAGCTGTATCCAAAAGCCCAAGTAGCCCCAGACAAGAAGATATCCCCTGCAGCCTCCAAGGAGGCAAAGCCGAGCTGATCCCAGGACTGGTCCCGCGGGGCTGCCTGCTGACCACCTGGAAGGAGCCGGACCTGCCGGTGGCCGAGCGAGAAGTGTGAAAGGGGGACCCCAGGAACCACAAAGGGGAGCAGGTCACATCTCGGGTTGCACAAAAATACGTGAGGCTTCCTGTCGGACACCCCTCACATTCAAATATTAGTGCATCATGTGCAAGAATAAATTAAAACATTCAAATAATTTTATATACCTAATTACATTTACACATACCAGCAATGAAAAACCTTTGTTAAAAGCCAAATGCTTAATTCATACTTACAAAGCAAAACTTAACAACCCCCAATTCCCAGCAATGATACTCACCGTCAGCTTCTGTCCCATCATCTCCGATAAGAGCTGCAGTCCGAGACATGAACTATATTCCCTCAGACTGGCCTGTGACACAAAAGCTAATCCCGGCCTTGGCAGCACCAACACCCACGTCTCTCAGGCATCTACAAACTGGTGAGCTGGATGATGTGTTATTTTCCCAAGGTGAAATATGAGTTTGGCTTTTCAATAAACCAAGAGCCAGCTTATTTTACATTGAATGGCAGTTTCATCAAAAAAAAAAAAAAATTGCTTTATGCCTTATTATTCATAAAAGGCATCATTTTTTCTGTCTGAAGACAAATCTTTTATTTAAAAGCTGAATTCAAAGGCTGCCAATGTGTGAAGGGTCCCTCCTGTATGAAGCCTGTATACCTTTCTGACAGCAGTATTTTGTCTTTAAAACTCTGACACTCTCTAGTCTCTTTGGCTCCATATGAAAGAGTCTTTCAGGAAGTCTCTCTCGCATGGTAAGAGCCTGAATCCTTTATTTCACAGAGGAAGTTTTGTTTGCCAAGTCCCATCTGAAGAGACGAGATCTGGAGCAGACCACTGGAACTGAGCATCGAGCTAAACATTCCTGTCAGAGCCCTGGGGGTACAGACCACAGGAGCCGTTATGAAGGAAAGATGCCGAACACGAGGATGTATGTCAAAATAATATTTCTGCAGGAAAAGCAACAGCTTGAAAATGACTTGAAGTTAAACCTCCCTGGTGCATGAAATCAGGGGCTTTGGGGATTCACCACAAGAGAGCGGGGAGGCTGTGCAGGCAGGGATGCCTGTGGGGTGCTGCCTCCTTTGGGATGCATCTTTATGCCGGGGGATGTGAGCTTTTCCCTGCAGGCATGCTCGCTCAGGGAGCTTGTTCCCAGACCTGGAGAGCATCAGCATGGCCCGCGACCCTGAGCACTGAGCAGAGGGACCTGCAAGCAGAATAAACTCGGAGGGCACCACCACACATCCTACATAGGATAAGGAGGTGTCTGTGGACACAAATCAGCCAAGCAGAGATTTGCTGAGCTGCTGCTCTCCTCCTCTGCCCCCTTTCCCATCCCACCACCACAGGCTGAAGCACAGCAGGCAGCACAGCTCCTGGCGTGCGGCAGCCCTGCTTTGGGAACAGCGTGTGCTTTTCCTTGTCTTACCGTGTTCTGAAACTCTGTTTCCCGTGCTCCCAGGAAATCCTGAAGTAGGACGAAATACCATGTCAGCAAGTGCCCTCTGTGGAATCAATTAACCCAGGGGTAGCAGCATGGGTTTACAAAGATTTCCTGAAACACCTGTGTGCGGCGCTGCTCATCCCCAAGGGCACTGTCACACCGACTGCATATCTTCACTTGTCTTTTCAATCAGTGTTAAAAATCGTAAAAACCTACCTGCAGGCAGGACATTTTTTTAATGCTCTGAAATCTGGGCTGTAGTTTTTAAACCAAAAGGAAATATACAGCTCTGAAAGTAATTTGTAGCCTTGTTTCCCTTTACTGCAGCAGCTAAGCAAGGATTGTATGCTGGCAGCGTGCTTTTTTTCATGCCTCTATTGCTGTTTTCAGTTAAAAGCCCCACATTTTAAACCTTTGGTCCTCCCCGTGCAAATCATTCACTTTGCACTTATAAGGGATGGATGAGTGGCTAGACTAGACAACTTAATAGTTATTTTTCATCTTATGTTTTATGATCTTTCTATAAAGATCTACGTGGTGATAATCCGTATTATGACTTCCTAGGGGTTGAGCAGAAGTGTGCACCTGCTTTGGCTGTGACAAGTGACTCTCTTGATCGTAGGTACTTGAAAACAGTTTTGGAAGGTGGCTGCTGCCTCTAGCATTCAGCACTGTTTGCAGAGTACGGCAGCTGAGTATTATAAATTTAGTTTCAGCATTCTCAGTCATCCGTGATAATTTCCAGTAGTGTCCCCATAGAGTTTACTGTCTGTGGATGTAATTTTTAGGAAAGGGACCTCAAAAGCATTCAGAGGAGAAAGACTGATCTGGCTCTCTTGGCAAACGATGGCAGTAGATGGGTTGCCTGGTATCCCTTTCCAGGCTTTCACTCTCTTTGGGTGCTGGCATTCTAGAGAAACCCGTGATCTTAATGGTTCAAAGGAATCAGATCCCACCTCAGCCTGGTACGTAAAAACCAACAAATGTTGACAATAAAAATCCCTGAATTACTGATGTCACCTGCTCCTAGTACAGTGAGAGAAATGGAGGACAGGTTGGGAAGCCAGCAACCTGTCCGGGTGGGTGAACCATAAAGATAAGGTTTGTCACCAACCACCTTTTTGGGGGGAAATGTGTGACTCAATATTGATACCACAATCACGGCAGACTGGATAGAGCAAGTTTTTTCCTTACAGGTGCCAAGCCAACAGTCTGGGACCCTGTGATGAATGGAAATGCTAGTGAGTCCTTCTGAGCCCGGGCTTGACATATCTCAATAGGCTGGAGAGAGGTACATAGATGACCCATAAACTGACTTCAGTTTTTGGCTAAACACTCCAAACCATCCAGAATGTGGGTCTTGCCTCCCTCTACCTTCTCTCAGCCTTCTCTCATGGTCTTGCTTCTCTCTGAAAAGGTGATGGTGTAGCTGGCATCTTCTGCAACATCACTGTGAGTAGGTGACTGGTGAGGCAGCTAAGGATATCTTAAACTCAGTGTTCAGTCAAACTCCACCAGCTCCGAAAAGCCTGCTAACCCCAAGCACCAGGCTTGTCCTTGAGTGGGCATCAGCTCGCAGGGCCACAGGGTTTTCCATGAGCTTCCAAGGTGACAATGGGCTATAGGCTACTCCACTCCCCATGGTGTTTGTCGTGCTAAACTACCCAAACAAAAAGAGCCTGCATGGTGTCTTGTGAGAGAGATGGTGGCCACGGACTCCATCAGCAGGGGGTTTCACCTCTTTCCACAGAGCAGGGCTAGAGGCAGGTGAAGGATGACAATCCCACTCCCCAGCTTCTTCCAGTGTACCCATGGGCTGGGGTGAGGGCAGCCTCTCAGATGTGTGCTACCACCACATATCACCAGACAAGGACAATGTGCAAGCTCTCTCTCTGCCACAGCTATGAGGTCAACCCCCTGAAGGCAGGTACTGTGTCTTAAGGCATCACCATAAACAGGTAAGGAGAATTTCTGAGGCTGCTGGGTTGTGGTGGGTTGACCCTGGCTGGATGCCTGGTGCCCACCAAAACCGCTTTATCACTCCCCTCCTCAAATGGACAGGGAAGAGAAAATATAACAAAAGGCTCCCGGGTCAAGATAAGGACAGGGGGATCACTTGCAAATTACTGACATGGGTAAAACAGGCTCAACTTAGGGAAAATTAAACTTAATTTATTACCAATCCAATCAGAGTAGGATAATGAGAAATAAAACCAACTCTTAAAATGCCCTGTCCCCACCCCTCTCTTCTTGCTTTACTCCCAATTTTCTCTACCTCCCCCCCCACCCCTCCAGCGGCACAGGGGGATGGGTAATAGGGGTTGTGGTCAGTTCATCACACGTTGTCTCTGCTGCTGCTTCCTCCTCAGGGGCAGGACTCCTCACACTCTTCCCCTGCTCCAGCGTGGGGTCCCTCCCATGGGAGACAGTCCTCCATGAACTTCTCCAGCATGAGTCCTTCCCATGGGCTGCAGTTCTTCACAAGCTGCTCCAGCATGGGTCCCCTCCATGGACTGCAGTCCTTCAGGAACAGACTGCTCCAGCGTGGGTCCCCCGTGGGGTCACAAGTCCTGCCAGAAAACCTGCTCCAGCCTGGGTTCCTCTCTCCACGGGGCCACAGGTGCTGCCAGGAGCCTGCTCCAGTGTGGGCTTCCCTCGGGGTCACAGCCTCCTTTGGGCATCCACCTGCTCCGGTGTGGGATCCTCCATGGGCTGCAGGTGGATATATGCTCCACCATGGACTGCCATGGGCTGCAGGGGGACAGCCTGCCTCACCATGGTCTTCCCCACGGGCTGCAGGGGAATCTCTGCTCCCGTGCCTGGAGCACCTCCCCCCACCCTTCACTGACCTTGGGGTCTGCAGGGTTGTTTTTCTCACATGTTCTCACTCCTCTCTCTGGCTGCAGTTTCTGTTCTGCATCAACTTTTTTTTTCCCTTCTTAAATATGTTCTCCCAGAGGCACTACCACCGTTGCTGATGGGCTCGGCCTTGGCCAGTGGTGGGTCCATCTTGGAGCCGGCTGGCATTGGCTCTGTCAGACATAGGGGAAGCTTCTGGCAGCTTCTCACAGAAGCACCCCCTGTAGCCCCCCGCCAGCTACCAAAACCTTGCCACGCAAGCCCAATACATGGGTCTCCAACAGAAACCTGCATCTGCTCCTGCAGGGCAATGAGGGAGGCTCAAGGCATCTCCAGGTTAGGAGAATGAAGAGTATTGCAGGTGGAGCTGCTGAGAAGGCATCTCTTCAGCAAAGGTGGCATGAGAGATCACCAGCCTTTGCCTTTCACCCCCTTATCAGGGTGGGAGGGCACCTCTTCCAGGGAAGCACCACGCTGGACCACCTACAGCTGCTCCACATATGGAGCTGGTGAGCTGTGGAGGCGGCAGAGGAACCAGCCAAGTAAATGGGAAGTGGGGGCCACACCAGTGTGAAACAGCTTCTCCAAAATGCCCGCTACTTTTTCAGCAATTTCTGAAAATACACAGCTCTGTGATAAAGGGTTGGGCTCCTGACTCACGAGGAGCTGTTTAATTTACAGAAGCGGCTCGCTCCTGAGGCAAGCTAATCTGCCGTGCATTAAACAAGCATTTCTTGATGGGCTGCTTCCCACAGCCAGAGCTACATCTAGTCCTACCCTTTCTCCCCAACTCCCCAGCATTGACGTGCTGCCCTAGGCTTGACCAGCCCCAGATGGGAGCGGACCGGATGGCCAAGCCAGGGTGTGAGAAGCACGCTGGGAAACGTCACCCACCATGACTAATGCTGCCGGTGCCTCTGGGACGTATCAGGAAGAACTTCATGCTGCAGGAAGGTGAGCTGCTCTGTAATTATTTCCTGCAAGCTGTGGGAGAGCTTGCCGGCCCTTCTGGGCATGGCTGGGTGATTACGGGCAGACACTGGAGGAGTAACCAACCACATGCAGGTGACTTGGCCAACATCACCACTGCGGAGCTAGCGACTTCTCAGGCATGGGGAAGTGGCACCCACGTTTATGTGCCTCACTGGCCCCGCTTGAAAGGGGCACCAAACACAGCTGAGAAGGTGTGTGGATGGATGGCAATTGCTTTGAGCACAGGTCAGCTCCACCTTGAAGGTGTGCTGTCTGTCATTTCAAGAACCAGCTCAGCCCCATTTCCCCCGGGGAAAGAGGCACTTCTGCCACACGGTTGCTGCTGATGGGGTAATGTCAATACTCCCTCTAGCAAAGAGGGTCTTTCAGCAGTTCTCCTTCGCTGCAAGTCACCTGGTGCTGTAAATGCAATGTGCGAGTTGCTGGCAACACACTGATACGTGGGTGCTGCATGTTACTGGGACATGAAGAATTACCATGGTAAAACCACTGTGGTATGATGCAGGCTTCAGCTTAATCAGGTCCCTGCCCTGTGAAGTCAAGGTGAATTTTGACTTCTGCTAAGACCAGGCAGTGAAACATATCTGGGGCTGTTAAGGACGTGAGGCCACAATGAAGCCTAACTTGCAAACGCTATTTTGAAATTCTTTTTTCTTATCAGTGGAATAGGACATCCTCCTGCTTTGAGTCTGCTGCACTTCTGGGGATCCTGCATAGTCAGATCTAACCCAGCATGAGGAGGAAGATGAAGGAGTGCCTATACCACAGCATCCATGTCTGATCTGGCCCTTGTCAGTCTCACAGATTGTCCTGAACTCACTCCCATGGTGACCTTAAAGGCAACAACATCCCAACACACCAAGTCAAACACAGTATAGGTTCTTTGGCTTGTTATTTCTGAGCCCTTTGGTGTCCCTGGCTGCCAAGATCCTCCTGACACCCATGAAGCTGAGCACCTTTCTCTTAAAATGTAAAAGCAGAGCGGAGGGATGGAAACTGGAAAACATCCTGCAGACCACTGCTTACTGTCAGGTGTGACTGCCTCTCCCTATCAGTGCGGAGAAAGGGCTCCCCACTCAGAGTCTACCTTGTCAGGGGAGTCCATGGAGATGGACTTTAAGGTACTCCAAATGACGTGAAACTTGCAAAAAAACCCAACCCCCAAACCCAACCTCAAACCCCCAAACCCCCAAAATCTAGCCCTAAGGGCTGGAAGCACTGCTGCCTTCATTGCCTTTCCAAATATAATGCCTGAATTAGCCTGTTCTTTCAAAGCCTCTCTTGGTCTCTTCAGAACAAGAACAGATCAAGTAAACCAAGTACTGATAAATTCAAACAGAGTTTGGTCGATATATTTTCAGACCTAGCAGGTTTTGACAGTGTCTGACATACTGATTTACAGATACCAGCCAGAATCTCTTAACACCCCAACCATGTTATTAAGTGTGATGTGAGGATATCACTTTAAGCCCAGTCTGGACTAACCCTTGTACAGAAAGCCAGACGTTGTTTAACTGAGAGTGCAATTGCATACAGAGCACTGCAGCCACACACTGAAATCAGGTAACCATGTGCTCAAATGGATAATAATGATCATTTTCCCCTCTTCTAATTTCCATATGGAATGGAAGTAATTAGCCATGTAACTGTGCACCTATGTGTCCAGCCAAGTATTGCTGAAAGGCTTGGAGCAGACCCAGGGCGTTAGGCTCCAGCTCAGCTTCCTGCTCTTTGGAGTGGCATTGACTTCCCATACAAACCTGCAGAATTAACTCCTAGGGATGGTATTTCTGGATTCCCAACACACTGTTTATGCAAATGAGACAATCCCTTGATATCCTCTTGGTTTTACTGACAGATTTAACACTCTTTAACCTTCATGGGAAAAGATATTAATGTTATATCAATAACTGCTTTTTACATCTTTCCTCAAGGAATTCTTTCTCCACTTGAAACTCATAATGGAGCAATTGAGTTCCTTCAATTCAAATTTAAATGATTCATTGAATGTTTTACACTGACTCACTTCTCACTCTGCTGCTTAGACACACTGACGCTTAGTCAACTTTCAAAGGGTTTTCTTTTCCTTGTTTTCCTAGTGCTGTCCTAAGGTGTCTTCCTTTCAAATAATGCTTCCCGCATCATCCTGGGCTCTCTTCCACTTCTGCTCTCCCACTGGCACATAACGGTGAGGACCTGAGAGCAGGGCCATGCTTTCTTACACCTAAATGAATAAAAGTTCTTCTTCCTAATGAGGTCTGGTCTAAACAGGCCAGGTGGAAGAAAATGCGTGTTACCCTTCCCTTTTACAGCAAACCAGTTAATTAATTGCTGACCTGCTCACGGTATTATTCACTCTAGCTCTGCGTGTTTGAATACAATTAAAGCAGTGACGGGTCTTTCCCCAGCACATTTCAGGGCACCACAGTATCCAGCATTGTTGCTGAAGATGTTTTATCCCATGTGTACACAGGATCTTGACTGAAACACCCTGCAGCACCACGCCTTGGAGAGCAAAAGCCCGTGGCATGCCTGTCGTGGCATGTCAGTTGTGCTTATTCACTAAGCTTGCCCTTTCTAGAGCCTCTTCTAACCCCAAAATGTCCCAACACCTCCCCACTAGCTCTGGTTTTCTGCCTGCACACTGCTCCTCTCGTGTGACGGCCTCTGCAATAGCCTGGCTGTGCCACCCCTGCCGTTGCTCCAGCGCTGATGGGGCGGTGCAGACTGCTTGGAAGATGCATTTGCAGCAGCTCCTTGCCATCATGCAGATTCGGAGGGGGTGATGCTGTGGAAGAGCTCCTCTCTCCCTCCATCAAGCCAGTCCACTCTTCCCAAAGGCAGTATCTGAAAGCTGCTGCAAAGCTTAAAGAGAACAGCCCGCTGATATATTGAAAATTCTTCTCTCTGTCACAACCAGAGTAATTTCCAGATGCCCACAACACCTTTCTGTAGCACAAACAGGAGGATTTCGGTAGTCTTCAGGCCCTAAAGCTGCTCTGAAAATTCCCTTGCTTCAGCTTTTATTTTCAGCCAACATTACAGTATTCCTACTGCTCCCATTTAGTTCAGCAAACGGCGAGTCTGGCACCCAGAGAGATGTAAATTGTGGAGCAGCTGAAGACAGTCGCTATCTGTGCTTTCCAGCTCTCAGGTGCATGAATGAGAGAGGTGGGTATTACCCAGCAATGCACAACTTGCCCCAGGGATACAAACTCCCATCTGAAAACAAGTGCCAAGAGCCATTGGTGCCTGCGCAGTTTAGTACGTAGTGTATTTGCTGGGTCTTGCTCTCCCATTTTAGATATCTTGTCTACCTAAATGTAAATAAAGAACAAAATGTTATTTGCTACAAAAAAAGTGCATTTTATGTAGTTAGTTAATAGCCTGACATCGCTACTGTTCAGGACAGTCCTCTGCAAATGAAGCTCAGCTTTGCTGCAGGAGTAGAAATCAATGTGCTAGTGCAATGTAAGAGATAACTCTTTTAATGAGAACTCTCTCATTTCTACAACATCCATGTTCACTTCAACAGGAAATAGTTTGTATGTACCAAGGCCACCTTTTGTTTTCTCCTCTGCAGGATGAAGGTCACTTGCCAGAGACGTGCCCAGGTTACTCGAACACCAGTGAAGGCCTCTGCATTTCCATAGTGTGCTTAAGAAAGTACTTCCCCAAAAGATGGTGTTGGCAATCGGTGCTGCAGCCCTGGAAGATGACCCTGAGCATCCGATAGGATGCGCATGAGAATTTGCTCTGCGGCAGGCATGCTGGACTGGCTGCAGCATCAATGAGCGCAGGAGGAGACTCGCCTGTCAGCAGGGATCACTGGGCTTCTTGAGGCTGATGCAAGGATGCTTAGAGCTGCATGAGTCTCAGAAGTCACGTTTTCTTGGGAAAGTAAATTATTTCAAATCTCCTTTCATTCCAAATTGGAACATTATTTCAAATCTCCTTTCATTCCAAATTGGAACATAATAGAAATATCAAAACCAAGCTTATCGAAGTCCTTTGTTTAGATGCTGGTGTTTTGATATTTTATGGCATTCATCACAAGTTGAAAAAGATTTAAAGTGCTTGATAATTCTGTCTTATCTCAGTGAAATCAGTGATTATGTGAAACATTTCCACTCTCATCTGTTCTGCTAGGAAGAAAGAAAAATCTGTCCGTCTTAATGAGAAATTATTTACCACATAAATCTATACCACTCACCAGCATTGGCTGGACACTCCGGACTACTAATGATGTCTTTCTCTGGCAGTCAGTTCTCACCACCAGCCTCCCATCAATTCTGTGACAGCTTCTCTCTGCACGGATGGAAAAAGGCATGGGCTCTGGTGATGACAAGAAAACTCCAACCCTAATTTTGTCTTCCTTTTCTCAAGTTTTGTTTCCTGTTTAAAGAAGCAAGAGCAGTTCTTGTTTGCAGCAAGGATCTCCCCAGCAAGGTGCAGCAACGGCAGAGGACCCAGAAGGACGAGCTGTACAGGTCCTACCTCATGACACTCAGCATGGGCCACCTTTAGCAATGGTGAAATGGGAGCTGTGTCAACCTTATGTTCTCCAATGAGTCTATCCCAGAGCCTCAGAGGTTTTATCTACAGTATCCTTAAAGCAGATGTAAATAACCCAGTGGTTAAAATTGAAGAGCTTCTGGTAGCTTGTTTCTGCAGTGCTAGCAACAGTGGTGAGCATAAGGAAAGGCTGGTTTAGGGCCAGTCACAGGGATCTGAACCTCTACCTGGAAATTCCTCTAGGCACCTCTAGGTACATCCTGACGTCCCACTGTACGAGAGATGCTTTCACCACTTAAGTATTGTGCAATGTGAAGTTCCTCAATTTATGGATTTTTCTTTCATTCTTTTTTTTTTTTTTTCCATAGCTGGCTTCCAATTTGGGGAACACCTGGACACAAAAACTGAATCAACCCCAAAAGAAGCCAGTTCTGAAGCTACAAGCAAACTTCTCCAGGCTACACAAAGCCGCAATGGCTCTTACCAAAGGGGGCTGGAGCTTCAGAGCAGTGATGGTAGCACAGGTAAACATGTCACTGAACTGCAGCTGCATGCAGAGGAGGAAGAGCGCAAGACATCTCTGTGAAGTGTTGTTATCCAAGATTTGTTTGAATTGATTTTCATCCTCTGTGGGTAATTATAAAATTAAATGGTTTAAGAAGGAAAATCAGAAAAATTCTTCTTCGAGAGGAAAAAATTTCGCCTTGGAGCATGGTGTCCTCTCCCAAGAAACCTGTGAAGTATCTCTTGCGATGTGGGAACAGTAAATTTGATTGTATTATAAGAGAGACTGGAAAAATCCACAAGTTGGAGTGACAAGCACTTCCAGTCAGCAGTGATTACAAAAATCCCAGCTCACAGCATGAGCCCCCTCTAACCACATCCAGAGGGTTGTATTTGTGAAAGGGATCAAAGACCAAAAAAGCCTGTTGTTCTTAACATCTTCATTTTAGATGAATTCTGAATCCCTCCGTATGCCACTGCATAAAATTTCAATTCTTTCCCTCCTCCTTTAGCAGCACTGTTAGGGTGTGAGACAGGGTCAGACAGTAACTTCTCCTGTTACTGAGGAGTTTAAAATTAAGCCTGTGCTTTGATGAACCGTAACGATCACACCCTATTTTAGAAACAGTGATCTCTGATATGGCCCATAGGCATCAGGCAGAGCGAGAGATGGTCTGCACCTCTCAGGCTCACATCTGTGAGGGCTGCTGCTTTGGAAGAGGCAATTATGTATGCACAAGGATGTTGTGGTGATGATCAAGGGTTAGGTTTGCTCTGGTGCCCTGCCACTAACTGTGCCGGGTGCTTTGGAGAAGACCCTTTTTCATTTCGAGCTGGAGATACGGTGCTGCTGCAGCACGTCCTGATGCGAGGGGTCCAGTGGTTGCATGGGGCTGTGCCTGCCACGTGCAGCAGCTGCTGTTGCTGCTGGCTTGGTGTTACTACCGTCACCTTTTCCTTTGTGTCACACCTGCCTTTGAACTTGCCTTTCCTGTTTCTCCTTCCTACTCAGCAGCTCTGCATCCGAGTGGGACCTGCCCGGGTACTGCTCTGCTCTGCTCTGCGCTGGTGCTAGGCGCATGGCTGCGGTGGACGTGGGGATCCAACAGACATGTAGTGACACATTAACATCTGTGGTTGAGGAGATGATTCATGGGAGGAGCACATCCTCGCTTCAGGGCAACCGTGTCTACCAAAGGGGCAGGATGAACGGCTGGAGAGGAGACTGCTTCAGCCATCCAACAGCAAGCGGGACCTGCGAGTCACCCAGCACCCCATCCGGGGCGGTGCTGCCTTCAGAGCGGGGACTGGCAGATGGCTCCCCAGCTGCAGTCAGCAGGCACCTTGATGGGGTTCACTTCACTTCAAACCTCTACAGCAAACAGATCCACTCCCCTCTAAATTTCCTCTGCAGCCAGCAAAGAGAGGTGCTCCTAGGGCACGGTTAATCCCACCAGCAACTGTACAGCTGAGCCTGTTGGGCTCCCCGTTTCTCCCCACTGGCTGTAAAGAAGGTGCAGGGATCTAGCTCAGGTGTGGGCATCACCGCTGTAAGAGCAGGTGAGGTCGGTGCTGCTTTCCGAGTCCCTAAGTGAGAGTCAGGGAACTGAGAGTCTTTGGATGTAACCTTACTCCAGTAACACCACTGGAAATGCTTTCTGTGCATGCACGTAATCCTTTCTGAAATGCAGAAAAGCTGCTCTGAAGCAGGAAAGCTCCAGATGTTGCTATAGCTCTTGCAGAGTTTTCCTGCTCCAGAAACTATATTGGAAGAAAAGGCTTTTCTTTAACAACTGAGTTTCTGCCATTACAGAATGTTTTGGAGCCCTTCCTCCCACAGCATCACACGGGGACACAGCTAACGAACACTGCTAGACCATCAAGTGCAGAGCTAGTCTAAACCTGTCAGGAATACCCAGGGCTGATTCCATGCGTTAATTACATGTTGTGTAAAAAAGGATTTCCTAAGAGCTTTTTTTAAGTTAAACTGAAGATCTGGATCTTTCCTTTTTTGTGTGTCAAGGAACTAGATAAACCAGAATGGAAAATCCTGTAACAGCCACACTTCACATATCAGCATCGCCTATCAGCGTCACATCTTCTCCAGAGTGCTCCCTTTGCCTTGTAATGAACCCCTGTGTTTTAAAACAAATTTTTCTTCAAAGGAGCATCCTCAGGCTTAACATGTATTCCTGGTTTCTTTTTGCTTATCTTTGAAGGAGTGGAAGTCCCAGGGTCTGCTTTCTGACTGCTAATGGCTTTTAGCCATCATGGGTCATCGTGACAGGTGGGCTGGGAGGAGTGGGGAATGTGCTGGGCAGACTTTTACGATGTAGCGAGGACGGGTGGTGGCAGGCAGGAATTTGCAGGTGCTGCACCATCACAGGGTTCCCACACATAAGGAATTTCATGGAGACTCTTAAACCATGGCCAGTAAATGGAAAACGTGTCCTTGATGATTCCCCAATCTTTCAGCTACCAGTTTCCTTGTAGAAACAGGCTTAAATGGAAGTGTTCAGCTATGAAGTAGCCATAGAAAAGACATAGAGTGTTAAGAGGATTAAGATATCATAATTACAACTACTTGGTACAGAAACGAGGGCTATAACTTGTGCACGTTGACATTGTGGACATGCAGCTTTAACATTTTCAATTGAGTCACCTCAGCTTTCTGGAGCATCCCCATGCAGAAAAACCATGTGAGGTGGCAGCACGCCTTCATGAAATCTCTGCTGGCAAAACCCACCCTGAGTCTTAGTGCAAAAGAGATGAGACTCAGTGGCCCTGCCTCCAGAGGGTTAGTCTGGCTTAAAGTTACCTTATTGAAATCTCAGCACGGTCAAGGTTAGAGCCCATGGAAGCAAAGACCTTTGCTAAGAACATAATTAAGATGACTGCAGGCATGTGTTAGCAAAGGAGCCTGGTCAGACCTTGCCTGAACACAGAAGTCAGGGCTTCAGCAATAGTGTGGACAGAACCTTAGTGTCAAGTCTTCAGGGATGGTTCTGGGAATGGCTTACAGTCCCCTGAAGCTGCACTGATTTAAAATGGGCTGTGAGGCATTTCCTGATTCTTCATTTATGGAAATGAATGCTGACTACAGTTTTGCACTGCAGTTTTTGGGAAATGCCCAGGCTGGCAGGTGGTGACGACTCTCTTACAGGTGCCTGTGTTGCAAAACTTCCCCAGCACACTGTAGAGGTTTCCTAGCAACTTCCATGGTCTTTGTGCTCAGATTTGTTTTGAGATGTGGGCCATCACAAAACAGTATTTCTGCCTATTTAAACTAGTTTAGTTCTTTTAAGTTGGCAAGGCAAGTGCAGTACAGCAGCAGTGTCTGATTTATATCCTTTTTAGCTATTCCCTCCAAAACTAACAAAACCCTGAACCTATGTAGGTGGGTTTCTTGCTTTTTTTTCACTAGCCAGATCACCAGTCCATTGCTCAAATAGCTGAGCAACAGGAAAACTCCAAATCCATCTTTAAAAAAAAAAAAAAATACACAGGAGCAGTATTTTCTCTGATCTCTGCATCTATTACACTCTTGCTGAGCTCCTCTGGCATATCTGAAACCAACAGATGTTGATCATGTGCTTTGGACAACTCTTTCCAAATACGTGACAGACATCACATTTTTGAGCCAAAAATGCTCTTAAAACCAAGCAAAACAAAAGTAGCTAAACCATGCTAACCTTTGAGCATGTGCACGTGCAGTTTAAAATTGGCCATAGGTTTTAAGTCTTTAAATTCACTGATAGCATCCAGGTTTGAATACGTTGAAGCATTTATTCAGTATTTTGTACTGGCTCAGACAGTCAGCTTGAAATGACACCCTTAACTAGAAAGGAAGCGAGGGAGCGATTTGGTGAGTGGAGCAAACTTGAGAGAGTTTGGGTGTAAGGGGATGCAGGAGAGAAACCCAGATTATACCCATCTCCTAGAGCAGCACCGAGACATTATGTGTTACTGAAGTCATTCACTACACAAATACGTATTTTTTCAAAGATAGCGGAGGGGAAAAAACAACTCCCTCCACCTCATTTAGCAATTGGAAAGCGAATGCCAAGCGCCTCGGTGTTTTCCTTGGCACCTGCGCTGCCCTGTGAGCTCTCTCATAGAGCCATGAACAACTGAAGTGCAAGAGGAAATGTGGAATCAAGTCCTCCCATGCTGCAGCTAGACTCCTTCCTGCCCTCAGCAGGATCCGTCCCTGCCTGATGCTGAACAAACCCCATATTCATGGGGTTTGGCATCCCACATGGGCACAGCTGAGGCACAAACCCAGCCCTTCCAAAACCACCCTACGTGAACTTTCTCCCTTTCTCCCCTGGCTTGGCTGTCACCATGACTATTTTAACACAGCATCAGGCACCTCCATCAGAGATTAGCTGCACTTACACTCTTGCGCATGTTGGGGATTTGCCAGCTCCTGCCATTTGCCATACTTTGCTGCTATAAGCCATTGGCTTTCTTGCTCAGCACTAGTGTTTGAACCAATGCGGCTATGTCAGCTGTTGGCATCAGTTGCAGAGATCAGGGCAAGCTTCCAGAGCAGATCAGGCCTTGGATTTCTATCAAAACCCATCTGTTCTTGGCTGAGAGTTATTCCCACCACCTTTATAGGTGGGTGGGATAATGAGCTATTGAACCCACAAATTAGCACAATATGGAGCTCTTTTAATAGCCTTCCTCTCCAGAAAGTCAAGGCTGCTACCACATCTTGTGTATACCAGCCAGCTGAGCAAGCTAGGACTTCTAGCTGATGGTGTCAACTGTTTTTAAAGTGTTACAGCACTGCTGACATTTGAAAAAGAATTTAATATTTCTCCCATGACAGTCACTTCAAATACTCTGTAAACAACTTGTATGAAACTGCGGACGACAGCCACGATGCTTGTCTGTTCTGAGGCGCCCAGGCTGGATTTGGGTACAGCTTGTGCCAGGCAGGACTACAAGGTGAACGTCACAACAAATACACCTCCTCCATCAACCTAAACCCACTTGGTCATCGGGCACGTGGAGGAGGGTTAGCCTCACACCTCAGGCCCTGCCACAGGAGCGCTGTAATTAAAGAGTGCAAGGGCTGAAAGGGATTGAGGCAGAGCTGCTGGGGCAGCGCTCCCTCCGTAGCCAGCTGTGGCACCAAGGGTTAACTCCCTGCTGTCTGCCTCCACAAATCTGCATAATGCCTTGCGTTTGGCAGCTCATTTGCATAATTTAAAATGACTCTTTTGTCTTGAAAATAAAATCTAAAACATAGCTTCAAAAATAAGTGGTAGATATTAACATTTCATACACTAAGAAGGCTCGGTTAAGCCTATTTGTCTGAACTCATCAATTGAGGTTGTAAAAATAATTTTAACAGAGCCCTGTTGTTTCTTTATTGCAGAGCCTTGAGTATTCTTTCCCAGTGCCATTTTGACTGCCCTAAATAAGGTCTAACATGCTCACCCACCCCACACAGAGGGGCTGAAGCTGGCCTACACACGCTCAGACCATCGGAGGGTTCAGCAGCTCCAGCCTTTTCGAGGAGGGTCCAGCCCACCCCTCTCATTAAACTGGAGAGACAATGCCAGCAGCTGGAAACCATATGGGCTTACCTCCAGGCTGCAGATGTGTACCCAGTGGTGTCGACATACGGGTATGAGGTCAGTGTCCCACCTCCCACTGCCACAAGGGATTCAGCTCACCAGAGGATGGATACCTACGTTTCATCTGCTGACTCACACACCCAGCTCCATTGACTGCTGTAATGAAGTCTCCACTGACTAGAGTGGGAGATTAGACACCTAAATTCAGGGATCTGTTGTCTGGATCTGATTCCCACTCCAAGCTCAGTTGACAGCCTGTGAGTCGGTCTTTGCAGGCTGAGCCCTGAACCTCTCAGCTCTTCTCTCCCTCATCTTGGGAGACGGATACAAAGCACTAGGTCTTCTACTTGCAGTGATGTGTTTCAGTGTGGGACAAGGGGCTATTAGCCTGAACTGCACTTCAGCATGTTTTAAATCACAGTTTATCAGAGCAGCAGAATAAATCCTAGGAAACAGGAAGTCAAATAGATAAGATATGCATTTAAGAGTAAACTCACCTGTCGTTATGACTGAAGCCTACCTGAACTCCTGCCCCAGTGCCTTACGTACTATAAACTTCTGTACCTTCCTCAGGCAAAGACCTGTAATTTCTGTAATAAAAATTTACAGCATTTCCAAGCGGGACATCCCAAAACAATACACTTGCGCTCTTGACTTTGCAGTCCCAGAAGCTAGGCAACACCAGAAGACATTTCTTGCTCAATGCCAGCTCCCCCCCGGCAGCGTGCCTACCAGGCGCTCTGCTCAGAGGAGCAGCCGAGGGGCAGGAGAGCTCGCCGCCTCCTCCCCTGCCAGCTGAAAGGCACCGCATCAGGGAAACTTTAGGCAAATCTAGCTGGGTCCAGGTAGTTTGTACAAGCTGTATGGGGAAAAGGACAAGTGTAGGTACATAGTCCTGAGTGAACAGACCTGTCAAATGCTAACAAGTTTCCACCTGGCATGTTTAGTTCAGTTTTCCTTTTGCCCAGTGCTCATAACTCAAACTCAGGTGAACTTTGAACTTTCCTGCAAGTGATAATATACTGACTGCCATCCTTCAGACTCTAGTGGCATTACAGTTTTAAATAAAATGTTTCAAAGATGATTTAGGGCCATCTTTTTCTATGTTTGCTTTTAGTGATAGCTAAATGTTTTACTTGACACTTCTGTTAAAAATTAGACAAAGGCAGATATGCAGTATTAAAACATTTCAGCCCAAATAATTTAAGCTTGATAAATTTACAACAGTTAGTAGCAAGTCATTCTGTATTTCCAAACCTGCCTGCAGTTTCATGCTAACTACCTACCTATCTAAATATACACACCAACACATATGCAGGCATATACAGACAAGTGTTGTAATTGCTGTTGCTCACAATAAAATGTTCATCCATCAGTTGACTGTGTCCTTTTCCTCTTACACTGCAGTGGAAAAAAACCTTCCAGACTATTTATTCATATTTTCTTTCCTCCATTAGTTTCACTGAAGCTAAATGTTAACCATCAAAGCAGTTCCCAACACAGGTCTCTGTGTACTCCATCTCCTATTGACCACTGCCCCCACTGCACTTTTTTTTTTCTCCCTTTCAGCACTGAAGGTCTAGCACCATAAAAATCCTAAGACTTTATTTCATGTAACTCCCATCTGTTAGAGCTGCCTCTCTTCACATGAAGTCAACATCTTTTTTTTTGACATTTAATCACTTCTGTGACTGGTTGTGATGACCCACTGCAATTATGTTCTCAGCTTGGGAATATGCTACAGGGACATGGGGAACAGTTAGAAAACAGTTATCCTGTTCTATATAAATGTCCCTAGTGATTTCAGGGGGGGAAAACAAAGAAGAAAAAAGCTCACAAGATCTCTAGGAGAATAGCGAGATCTTTCCTGAAAGCAAATACCCATCATTTAAAAGGAATGGGGTGGTCCAAGAAATGAGAATGTTTTCACTCTTGGAGAGCTGTGTTTGAAACCGCGCCTGCATGCCTGTGACAGGAGCCTCTGGCTGCTGAAATGTGGAAGAGCCATTTCAGAAGGGATGGTGAATTTGCAAGCCTCTGTGTACACTCATTCTGCACAGGCCAAACTTCTCCTGAACAGCTACCGTTTATCACTTCTCAAATGACACAGCCTCTGGTTTGCTTAAAATGCCAGCTGTAAATGGAGGCTGCTTCTCACGAGCAGCTCAGTTTTCTGTGTGCCTGTGTTTTGGGCTTGAAACTTGTCTCCTTCTCACCACCCTCCAGTTCACGTTGCAGAGCAGTCTGAAAGCACAAAGCCTGGCCTCCTTTGGGGTGAAACCAAATGGCAACCTGTGCTCCCGATGTGCAGCACAATCTCTGGGTAAGCTGTGGATGTTCAGTCCATGAGGCACACCTAGAGCTGGCCAACAGAACCCCCCTCAAAATGCAGCACTGCAGATGCTTGGGCACCCAGCACCTGCTGCTTTATGCTACAGTTGACTCCTCTTGAATTCTTTTAATTTTAAGAATTTTTCAGCTGGAATTAAAACCACATGCAAGAACTATCCATTATTTCTTTCTATATTATAAATAGCCGTCCATGACAGGTGTCTATTTGATGGCAGAGGAGCAGTGGATAAAAAGTAGGCTACTACGCAGAAAGGTAAATCCTGGCCCCACTGAAGTCCACGGAGTAATTCACTTGCTTTTGCCCTGGAAGGTCTCCACTCCTTTCCCTGCCAGAAACAAATTTACTCTGCAATGATTTCAGAAGGTGGTACATGAATCAAGGCCATACAGAACTATTGCTGTGAATGCAGTTCACCCTCACAATTTATAAAGGCAATTTTTTTTCAAAACTGCCACTTTTGAAGGTAAATATGGTTAAGGCAAGAGTAACTAACCCAATCAAATGGAACTAACAGAGAAATAAAAATCCTTTTTTGTCCAGTTAATCATCCGGACTCCCTTGGCAGCCTGCAGACAGATGAGCAGAAGGCAATTCCACAGGGAACCCAGACAACCCACTAGGGCCACATACCTGCCTTTTTGGTTGCTGAAGTTCAATCAAATTCTGTCTTTCCTTATCATGAGCTTACAGAAAGCTGCTCTGATGTAAATGGGCACAACACCACTTTTCCGCTGTCTGCCCAGGTGACACAGCCGACACAAAGCCACAGAGATACACCTACCACGTACACTGTGCACGCAAGCTCTGCCCAAACCACTTTCCAGGGACCATCACACTATGTGGCTGTCCACAGCCTCTGTTCCCAGGACATTCAGCTCTGGCACAGTGCCCGGGACACCTGGTGACCTCCTCTTGTCACGCTCAGCTGCATTTGCCAGCAGACAGGTCTGGTCTGCACATACAAAAGCCATCACATAAACTTTGTGGTTGGGTCTGGACAAGAAGAGATGTCCTGGATGCTAGAGAGAAGGAACAGGTGTTCAAAAGTGCCTCTGGGAGCTGGAAGAGAAGGAGGCAAGTAAGGGGCTACAACAAGGGTGAGGAGCAATGTCAAGTGAGGGCTCTGACAAAACAAAATCTCAGTCTGCCAGATACTGGTGGATCTACAAACTCCACTGAGTACTTGGCAGAGACCTCACCTTAATCCCAGACATACTGTGCCAACTCCCCTGAACAGAAGAAAATAACCCTGACTATATACTAAAGAAAGGAGAAACAGATGCAGAATCCTAATTTCTAGCCCAGGAGTCCTTCAGTGAAGAGCCGGGGAGAGGAAATGCTGAGCAGCTCAGACAAGACAGGAGAAGGGAGATCAGGTACCTGCAGTATTGCCTGATTTTAAACAGATATATTTCAGTCCATGTGCAGTAGCAAGTGTTGTATCGGCAAGCTGTGTGTCAAAGTGTCTAGCTCACCATTAACTTCTGAACTTCTGAGGTTCTTTCAGCCAAGTTTTGACTGGAGGTTCTGGTCTCAGAGGCCTCTGTCAGCTTAACTGACCCAAGCATCAGAGAGGGGGCAGGAGAAGCAATGAATACCGCAGCTAAGGGAAGGACTGCAGCAGAGCTCAACATTTTAGTCGCTGGAGAATCCACAAACAGGGCAGAGAGAAATGGTGTGTGCACTATTAGACACCGAAGAACCCACTGCAAGAAAAATTCCATGGGAAACAAGTTTTTATCAGCTCTGAACCTTACTAAGCTACCTGCTCTTTTGTGGCCTTAAACAATTCTTCTTAAAGACCAGCATCATTTTGTGCACAAGACAAATGGTTTTTTTCTATTACAGCGACCTCTTCACTTGACAGCCAGGTACAAGTTAGAAAATAAAAGATTATAAACACTTAATACCTGGCATCAAGATGAAGTTTAAGCTGTCATAAATAAGCAACGTATAAAAAAAATCAGGCTATGACAACCTGGGACATGAGCATGACAAAACATAGTCCCGGACAGCAGGAACAAAACGGCTGGCAGCACAGCCCTCCTCTGCTGGAATTGTCTGATTTCTAGTGTTAACTTGCAAACTATGCAGGTACTTGTGTTGCAAAACACACGGATGCGGTTTAAAAGCCTGATGTTCCCAGCCTCAAACAAACTACTCCCACACTATACCTAGACAGAGGGAGAGCAGCAGGCAGCAAGGGACCTGCTTTGCTTCAGTTTGTGGCACAAGGCAGAGGAAACAAAATTTTTCTTTACAATGTACTTTGTTGCTCACTATAGGAGCTTCTGCTCAGCCTTAGGAATAATCTAGAAGCTGCAGTTTTCTGCACAACGTTCTTGTTGACATTTCCAGGAATGCTGGCCTCGTTTCTGCCACAGCAAAATACAATCTTATGCTGCCAGCCTGATGTCATCTCTGTTGACATCTGGAGTTAACAGCCTGGAAAGCGCATACTGGGACTCTCCTTAGCTGTCTGAAGCCTTTACTTCTGCCCAGGGCCTCCTCCTCAACTTCAGCACACCACACCAGCCGCAGGCACCGCTGCTGGTGGTACACCTGCCAGCATCTGCTTGCACTGTTTACAGAGCAACGTCCCTTGCAGTCCTCCTACCCTAGTCCTCCCATCTCTAGCAGGTCCCCTTCCTTTACAACTAACAAACTTCTGTGCAAACCACCAGACCCGCAGCTGCCAAGTGACTTTAGCGAGCGGTTGGGAATAAGTCTGTCCCAGTGCACATTATTCAGAAGCTGTTTCTGATGGGAAAGTTCCTTATCTACTGGAAATGGACTGCATGGAGCAGGAAGCTGGATGAGATGACCTCCAGAGGTCCCTTCCAACCCACGCGCTTCTACCAGTCTGTAAACTTCAGGAAATGCTGACTCTCATCAAAACTCAATTTCAGACACAACAGCAATGATCCCACAGGAGTTATTTTATATGGTATTTCCAAGCTGGCAAAAACTGTCACACAGACAAGTATACCAGCAAGGAACTTGTTCTGCTGGTTGGGTGTTGGTGTATTTATAGCTGCACCTTCATAAGGAAGTTGCTGCTTTATCAGTATGCCTGAAAATAGCACCATCTATACACTGAGGAGTTGTGCAACACAGGGAACTAAATTTCTTAGGCCAAGACAGAAGTCCTGTCTTACAGGTATGTTTTGTGAAGAAAGAAAATCTAGTTTGGTTCTTTATTTTTTCATGACTTGGTAAATATGAACTTTTAAATACCATTTCAATATTGTATGTTGTCATCCAACAGACTTAGACAATCCAGAGGACTTAGGAAAAGTCTTTTATTTTGAAGTTCTTAAAAAACAAAAGTTGTAAGAATGAGCAGTTCTACTACCAGAAAGCAATTCTATTCAGAGTCATTTTAGATAATTAAAGGACCATCAAACTCTTACCTGTGTGATTATCTTCTAAGAAATGCATCAATGGACAAGACAGGCATTCAATGCATTACCACTTACTGGTACTCCAAAAATCAACCAGAAAGATGAAGTCTTGCATCCTCGTTAGAGAAGCATGGGTGCATCCGACAGCGTGCTGGAACTTCCACCATCTTACAAACCCCTGTCAGAGTAGCAACATCATCAGCTGAACACTTGGTTTTATGTCCTCTCATCTACAGTTAGGATTAGTTGCAATTTTAGACGGCACTATAAACTCTTAGTGTGAACAAAAGCTGACATTTGCATTACTCAAGTTTATTCTGGCTCCAACTGCAAGTTCCTGTGGAATCAATTTTGATTTTTTTTTTCCATTTTTGCTTATGCTGAGTGTTTGCATTGGCACAGCCATAGGCAATGGCTAAAACTGGGGTTCAGTCATAATGTAAATAAAGCTACAGAAAAGGATTACTTGTAAATGCCAGCACCAGACTGCCTAGCTCTAACAGACATGTGCCCCCTTTGGGCTTTTCCAGCGTTTTTCCTGTCTTTTATCTAATAGGTTTCCAAAACCCATTAACTTTTAAAGCTTGCGTGTGAAGGGTAGAAGGAAAGGAGTAATGGAAATCTCTTCCTTATGCCTAGTCCCTGAGAGAACTCCACTGAACAAGTCACGTTATTTGGAAATGTAAACGCTTTGGAGAACTAGATCTTGATCCCAAGAGCAAGCACACTTACGTGGAGCTTCCTAAACCCTACAAAAATTCTTCAAAGCATTCTCAAGGATGCAACAAGACCTACTGCAGAAGTTCACGTGGCCCATCTTCCTACAGTTCAATGGAAAAGAGGAATGATTGTCAAAGGCAAATACTCCTTTTTTGTCTGGAAAAAAAAAAATCAAACAGAGATGCAAGGTTTTTCAGGTGACTGTCAAGAAATGCAAGTGATTCTGATAAAATGACCAAGGTCATGACAGCTTAGAAGAATCTCTCATTGCAATAAACAACACGAATGTTTTCAGGGAAAGCATAAAGGCTGATGTTGAAAGAAAAAAGAAAGAAAAAGCAGAACAAAACTAACGAACTTTGGTACAATCAAATGGAGAACTAAACAATCCAAAACCTCTTAGCTCTGTCCTAACAGGAAAAAAAAAAAAAAGGAAAATCATGGATCTACCAATTTTTAAAATCACAGCTACTGCACTGTCTCACTACCAAACAGAGTAAGTCCCTGTTCCATGCCTTGTGTATTTCCAGAAACCTGCTAGCATTTTCCTTCTAGGATAATCTAAATTACTTATTTGTATTCTTGAACCCATTTGAGTATCACTGTCCCCCCGAGAACAAAATATATGGGGCAACAGTGTCCGAGAATAAGAAACCTGGAACACATCAACTGAGTATTTCTTCTCTTTACCACATTTCCTCATGTTAATGATTGATAGCTGTATTGAAAAAAAAGCTTCACAAACTCCCCAAATCTTTGGGCTGCAAGCAGCTACATCAGCTGATTCTTGGATTAGCTCCTTTCAGCTGCACTGGAGAAAGAGCCAGGGAAGAAAGGGGAATGGAAGATGGGAAGTTGCAAAATTCCTTAGATTTGATAGTGGAGGAACAAACTGAGATTCTCAGTGTTTATGATTACATGCCCTCAAAAATTGGTTATAACTCACTGAGCTGGGTTCTAGAATTTTTTGGTACCATTATCATGGGATTGCCAGCATTCCTCACAGGCTAAACAATTCTGAGCCGGTTTTCTAAATTTCTGATTTCCTGAAAGTAAGCGAGAGCAGCCTGCAAAAGCAGCAAATTCCAGTAAAGAGAAAAAACAAAACAAAAAAAAAGTCAAAGCTTCCTAAGATCCCGATCCCAGCCAAGGTGTTCGTTTCTATAGAAATAAATGGCTGTTTTATTGACTTTGTTACTCAACTTTCAGCCAACTGAGATGTTAATTTGTTAAAACCAGCTCCATTTGCAAGGTATGCTCTCTTGGAACAGTACAGTTAAGCCCTGTCCAGAGCGAGGGTGCGCAGCCAGAGTGGCATCGAGCGCTGCATCGGCTTGGGAGAATTTTTTATCCTGATATACCACCAATCGCCCTGAAAAAGGGTGGGTAATTCTGGCTGTTGGAGGGAAGACCGACTGCGTTACTTCTAACTAGGAATTACAGAGCAAGCAGCCAGCTTTGGCGAGCAGGTGATGAAGGGCAGTGGGTTTGCAGCACGCCTGCCGCCGCCCGTGAGCCGGGGGGGTGGGGGAAGCCCTGTCACACCCCTACCCACAGCGGACCCCCCGGAGACACTCACGGCCTCACACACCCGCTCCCCTACCTCCATCGCCGACACCACTCCGGCGGGCCGAACCCCGCACCGGCCC
>VYZV01018268.1:31220-41283 GCA_013401275.1 Pandion haliaetus | reverse complement strand
CAACTGCAGCACCAGATTAAGACAAAGTTTCTTTTGCTATTGATTTCTGGATTAGATAGTGGGGTCTTGAAGACATAAGCCAATTAACAGTTAGATGCCAAGTTCACAGCATCACAGGATATGTCTTCTTCACCTTTGCTTTCAGGTTGCCCCATGCTTTTCCAACCACATCTGATTCCTCAGGGCTGAAGTGGAAAATACTTGATTACAATACCTTTTTTACTGTAATCTTCTTGGACAGAAGCTTTTTAGGTATAGTCAAATTCTGCTTATAGAAAGGAAACAAAGTTTTTACTATGTTTTTTCACCCTGCAACTTTGATAATTGGAAAGTGCAAGAAAATGAGTCAAGACTGTATGTTGGGACAGCAGATCACTAGGTCAGCACGCTGTCTCATTTGGCGTAGGAACAAGAAAAATAGTGCCAACTGAATTTATGCTGTAAATGACTCTAGATCTGTCCTTGATAGCTACACCTTATCTATCATTTATGATCCGCTTACGATTTGAACAAAGCTAAAGTACTCCATTTACATATAGAGTAAACATCTCCCCTTAGCAAACAGATTTGACTCAGTCTGTCCTAGACTGCACTAGACTCCTTAGTACACACAAGACTCAATCTTCTATTCAAAAGAAGGTTATTCTCTAGATTCTATCTTTTTGGTACAAGAAACTGTGTTCTTTTAAGAACTTAAGTACCTCAATCTCTTCAGTAGTCTCAATGTAATTTTCATTTTTTATTACTTGGACTCTCACAAAAGAAAAAGCAACCCAATCAATTTATGTTAAAAACTCATCTTAATAACATGTCACTTAGCAGAGTTCTGTGTCTAGAATCGTTAAACACGATTCAAACTAAAATACTGTTTGGTGACTAATCTTTCTCTCCCAACACCCACACGGTCTGGCTAACTCTAGTTGAATCTTTGTGGCAGAGGTGAAGGTAAATCTTTGACTCTTCCTTTCAAACAGTTAACCCAACACCCTGTTGGCTGCTTTTTAAATTTTGGTGTCTAGAGGTAACTAGATTTCTCAGGTGCATCATTTCCAGGTAGGCTGGATGATTTTTAAACTTCTTCAGCCTAATTATGCAGGGATTTACACTCCTTATCCTAGAATGCTAGACATCCTTGATATGCAAGGACACCCAGAATTTTATACAAGCGAGAAGTCAGTACGATGCAGGTATAGCCAGATGTGGGTATACCCTCCCCTACAAAGTATAAAAAAATGCTGTGATAAGTCAAGGTTGTTTACCAGTAATTTAAAGATAAAAGTGCTTATGGAACAGTTGAATCTAAAGAAAAGAAAATCTCACAGGCTAGAAAATGCAGAGTTAAGCTTAACCGGTATCTGTATTCCTATCACATAAGCATTGTTTATCATTGTCACGTACTTGAAATTAAAGTGCTAAAGACAAATCTTAAAATGCAAAGCATTTTCCAGAAGATAAATCCAAAAGGAGTGAGAAGAATTAAATTCATTATTGCTGGCACTATTATGGCAGTTACAGACTGCACAGCAGTCCTCGGGAGCATAAGAAGAGTGGATGGAAAGAATATGTAGGTTCTCAGTGAGAGAGTATTTCCTGTAGCATTACTTTTATCCTATCCATTAAAACTCATACCCAACAAACTCAGATTATGGTGAACTAGGATTATATTAAATCCTTCCTTACTTTGTGAACACTGGTTCAGTTTCTCAGTTAGTGTACACTGTAATATTACTACTGACTTCAGTGGTCTACACCCGCTCACTTTAGCTTAGGCTAAAAAAACTCTGTTGGTTTTAATACATTATTAGTCTAGTGGTTTCCCCATACTCCCTTCTCAACTGTTAACTGAGATAATTTTTATTATCTGTTTTTCCCTCTAGTTAATGACTCAGCACCTCTTTCATTCCCTTCCCATTAATGTTTTATTGTTGTGAATATTGACACAGAACATGTTTATAATTGTTCAATAAATACCATACCATATAGAAAAAACAGTACAAATAACTTCTGGGAAAGTAAAAGACTATGAGTCCTTTATGGAATCCCATTTAAAAAGGATCACAGCATCTTATTTTATCCTGTTACTATATCAAAGGCATTACACTTAAATTAAAGAAGCAGAAATAAGGGAAACCATCCAGACGAATGAAAATACTTGCTCAGGGGAATAGCTTTATTCTAATCCTAACACTGTATATATATGAAAATCTTCATTATCAAGTAAAATCCTAGATGCTGTGACAAGGCCTTTTCTGGTAATACACAACTGAAATGATATCCAGTAGTCCTCTGGGTCAAAAAAGGCCCCTTGGCCAATTTATGTTATAGGAGTATGATCCAGAAAGAAAAAAGACTTTGAGGATTTGAGGATTCACACTAGTTTAGTAGCTGTATACCTTAGCTTTGTTTTCCATGTCATCAGCTCTGACAGACTAAGATTTATTACCCTCTGTTCCTTTATTAACTGTGCTATCAAAGGCTTATGATCCCTGCATGACTTCAAGATCTCACTTCAACATCAACTTGGTTCAAGATCGATTCCACTTTTTGTCAATATTATTCAAGAACTCTGGATGTGCATCTACCTTTTATTTAAGGCATCTATGTACTTAGTCATACCCAGGTAAGTACAAGCCTGATAAATCAGGTACAGTTCTACTAACTTCAGATTAACTGAATCTACTGAAACTAGAACTGAACTTGGTCAATTTGCATTCAGATAAAAGTCCACCCATGTGTGTAAAATCCATGTTTATTCTATTGCCGTCTCCAAATAAAATCTCACCAAATACATTTTTATTATAAAAATCTGTTTGTGCTACTAATAATTAGAGGGTGTGGTCCTAAAATACCTTAAGATTTTAAGTTAATAATCTTTAAGGACTGGCAAAGCCAATTAATTCATGCTTCTTCTCTATTTACAACCTGATCACAGATAAATTAAAAATATCTACAGACCTGTATTATTCGGTAGTTTCAAATCCTTATTGGTGTTGACTGTATGCATATAACATGTTTGTTTAATATACAAAATAAGAATCAGTCAAGAGGATTTTTACTAAATATACCACTCACACTAGGTTTTAGTTTTCTGATTAAAGAGCTTCAGAGTAAAATTTTCAACATATGCTCACATTCCCAATTGTAACATCATCCCCAGCATTCACTTCAAACTGGCCACTTCCTTTGCTCTTCTTTTTAGAGATCACTTTTGCTGTTACACTGTCTTTCAGCAGAGGGTAAATTATGCCTCAAAATAAGAGCAGCAAGCATGTCAAAAGAACAATAAAAAAGTAGAACAAAATCAGTTTAAAAACTCAAGTAGCACTGTCTTGTAGCATTTGCTGAGTTCTAGCAACAGACTCACAGAACCGCACCCAAGAACAATGTGCTCTGAAACTATAACAAAGGGATTTAATAATGCAGCTGGTTAGGTAGGAATGAGCCCCTAGAATCTTCCGAGCAGTCTGTTGTTAATTTAACAGGTTTTGTTCTCCACCAACTCAGTCCTGGTCTATCCCATCTCAATGCTGGGATAACAGAAGATGTGAGGCTGAGAGCTGAACAGCCGCACTAGAGACCTTTTGCAGCTAGCCCCTCCCTGCTCACTCCCACACTAGCCTCTTCACTTTATCACAGCCCGGACCACAATACAAATGAAGCAGATACAAGACTGTACGACCAGTCTTGGCATCTGTCCTGGACCCTGGACCTCTCCCTTTGTGCTGAGAAATAAGCCATCAACTTAATAAAATCATTGATGGCATTTCAAAGGTTAAAACAGCACTGCAAGTATTCCCTCTTACTTTCCCTCATCTCCCTAGAGAAGACACCACTAGTTCTTTGAAACAGTAAATAAACCTTAAACCTTTACGTGTTCAAAGGAAACGCTGGCTTGTCTCAGAGAGCATTCCTTTTGACACAGCCTCCAAAAGCCTGCTCCCTGGCAAGTTCATCCTGTTCCTCAGGCAAGACCTGGGTATTCCCTGCTGTGAAAGAGCAAGCCCTTCTTCCCCTTCTCCCTCAGTGGAAAGTACATCTTCTTTCGAGCCAGGCTAACCTTTGACTTTGTATAGAGAACAACAGTATTCTCTCCTTTGAAAGCTTCCTGGAGGACTTCTTCCTTTAAAGCAGAGAATTGCCCTAATTGGACCTCCAAGAACGACTGTCATCTTTTTTCACATTGCTTTACAAACCCACTATCCTCTCCACCTCTCTATTCTGCAGTATTAGATTTTGTTAGGTTTTAGATTAAAATAAATTAAAGGCAACTGCAGGAGGTTAAAGGCACTTTAGGGTTTAAACCACTGTTATTGCAGGAGCTCTCTCCCTACTGTGGGGCTATCATGCATCCATCACGTTGTCACTTCTCCTTTCAGCGTACAATTGACAGAGAACAAGATGGAAACAGTCCATCAATCTAGTGTCACAGCCGTAATAAAAGTCTACAGAAAACCTGTAAAACTGCTTACGCTGTCAGCTATAGCACCAGTGTGCTAGCTGGTGTAAAGTATTCTATAGAGCTGCAAAGAGGTAGCATGTCATATGGAAAAACTGCCATTTGAGTCATTTTGCAAGTACTAACTGCTTGCAGATACCACCCTATCATAACAGGAGAGAATGAGGACAGCACAAACAAACACTTCTGCAGTTCCCACACTAAAAGCAAAGATAATTCTGCTATGCTTTCATATATTGGATGCAGCTATATGCTGCATCTATTGTACACATTAATATGCTAAGGGACATAGTCACCCAAGTCACAAAGCACTTGTCTAAGTAACCAACTAGTTCATAGCGAGTAAACATACAACCCTTCTCGCTGACCAGGAAAAAATCTATGTGTTTTTTGCATGCACTATATATTTGCCCTGCTTGGTAAATTATAGGCAACACACCTGAGTGTGGATTTCTTGTACAAAAATATTGAAAGCCACAGTAAAGAGAGGACTGCAAGCTTTCAGAATAAAGAACATGTAACATAAATCCTTACTTACAGTTCACAACATACAAATTCATTCCATGGAATGCATTCTTTAGATGCTCTGCTCATAAATGCAAGGCACGTACAAGAAATATGAGACACAAGCCCCACTACCTACTACCATTCCCATTCCTGAGAACAGAAATTCTAATACAAAAGTAAATGAAGAAAATAGGTAAGTGAAGAGATAAAATCATCAAGAAGGTGTATATTTAGGAGGGAAATAGAGAAGCATCAGAAACCAAATACACAAACAATATAAAGATGTCTGAGGAGACTGAATCTTAGGAAAAATACATGGAATAAAATTCTACTTCAGAAATACATATGCAGGTTATACTAATTTTTCTTTTAACATTAAACCTGATAGGAATTATATTTAAATTAAAGGAACCACCTTTATTTTAAAGAGGATCAGGAAATACTCCCCTTGTCCTATTAACTCACATGAAGAAAGCAGTCAATGTATTAAATTTCTCCTTTGCCAGAGTGAAAACCAATCAAAGAATATCTTTACAGACATTCTAACAGATTACTTTTGCTAATAAAATAGAGACTCACTCTTTAAACTGTTTATTTCTTACTCTGTTTTTAAGTGATTAGCCCTTCTTTAGTACCATAATCTACCATAAAAGGGGGGTTACAAAGCAGTTAAATTCCACGGTTTTGTCCAGCTTTCTTCATAGCCTCTTTGTAAAAAATTCACTGGAGGAATGGTTTTGTTTATCAAATCATAATCAGATGTTTGCAGGGTGACCCAGAATATGAGCAACGGCAGATGTGTCTTCATCTTTGTGTCACAAGATAATGATTTGAGTTAACAAAAATTGTTTTGGTGAGGTCACAGATACTTCTATCATCAAATAAGAGTTCGGCAATCTGGGTAATGAGGAGCAGCAGGAAAAGCAAGTGAGAGAATAGAAAGAAAAATAAGACTTCTACTTTGTTTGATTCATTGAGACTAAGCCTTTAACTGTTCTAAGAAATAAGATTTTTCTTCTCAGTTTTACATAGCAGTTCCACTTCATCATTTCTGTGGACATAGAAAAACGTGCTATAAAGCCAAAACCAGAGAACTGCTAAAATCTGGGATTTAGGATAATTCTTACCATATTGGCAATTGCTTTCTTTCCGATAAACCCGAAGGCTTCTCCTGAACAGGATAACTAAGGATGACAAGAGGGAAGGTGAGCAGTCTTTTATCATGCCAGCAAACACAGTGGTTAAAATGTTAAAAGACCCACAAAGCAAAGAAACCCACTGCAACAGGAACAAAGCTCACACTTGCATTACGGAGCTGACTTCTACACATAATTCTCCCATGCTCAAGCCACACTGGGGACTACATCCATGGTCATGCCCTGGTTCTTTTGCACTGTTAATCACTGTTAGCATATTTTTTTTTTCCCCCAGGATAAAGAGGCCTTAAGTGCTGCAAAATCAGCTTTATGTCACACCTCCAGCTACCTGAATAGGCATGGATAAACTGGAGCAATAGGGATTTAAGGGAATTTCAATCAGTGCATCTCCCTTTACGTTAGACCATGTGAATATACAGCTGTGCAGGATGCTACTATAAATAAGGGCTGCATTCACCTCCCCTGCCAACAAAGATGCAGTGGTCACACCACAAATTACCCAGTGCTTTCATAACTAGGAGAGTAGTAAGGTTGGAACACCACCTTGTTAATAAAGGCATTCAGATGATGGAAAGAGTCCACTAGGTTATTACTTCCAGAGGTGAAAAAATGCCTACATGGCTCCAGGATTACGGATTTGCAAAAACAATGCAAGACTTCTCTAATATTGCTGCTTAATGAGTCCATGAAAGCAGGGCCTTCACAGACACAGGAAGAATTATCATGCTTGGGCTTGCAGAGCCTCTGCCTGCCTAAACACCCTCCAGGTGTCTAGGTTTGGGACCTGGCACTATAGTCCTGTGCCCTTTGAAGTCTTCTTGCCTCTAGCCACTGTAACTGGACCCAGCCTCTCCAGCGCAACAGATGCCTATCTATTCTAAGTTCAGAGGACCAGTACTGATCTCCAAGATGTTGCATGAGCTTAAGCAAACCCTTTCTGAGAAAATCAGTACCAAAAAGTTACTGCTTTTGTATACCTCTTAGAGCCGAACCACATCCAGACACACGTATGCCTTTCAAAGGTTCTTCATTCCGATATAACTTTTCTTAAATACCAAATAAGAGAGCACACATCCACTCAAATCAAAATAATTCATCTGTACCATATTCCTGCTTATTTCTCTCACTTACCTGGAAAAGATCTCTGGCCTTAATTCGGTGTCCTATAAGGAATCCTAATATTCTTTCTGTAGCTCACGACTTCCTTAATCATCAAATTTCCCCTCTTTCTCTACCCAAACTGGCTTCTACTAGACATGGCTGGGCCTCCCTGTTACAAAAACATGCTACACTCCTTTCTGTCTATAACCTCCTTCAGGTCTTTGTGAACTCTCCCACCTTTTCTCATTTTCCCTAGTACCTGTGGTTTTAAGCCCCAAATTGATGTACTGCCCACCTGTGGGGAGATTTTCTTTTCTCCAGTCCCCCTATCAGTGAAGCCAGGGAAGATTTTTTCCCCTACAGATGTCAAGGTTACAGTTCTATTTTGTTATTCTAGGTAAGATTTGGCAACCCTTTAGACTGACCAGTTCATGGATAACTACATAAAAACTATTCCATCTTCTTAGCACAAGGTGCTTGAGACACTACTCAATAAAAGACAGTTTTAAGACACAAGAATACAAAGAGATTGATGAAAATAAATTGGAAGATGTAGCTTTCGATATAGACAAACTTCTCATGAATAACTTGCAATTTCTACCAAGATGACAGGCAGAGATTTGACACGTTGTAAACAGACTAAAGATCTAAAATGTTTGGTTTACCTTAATTCTGAACAAGTGGCATGACCTCAACCATTTAAAGAAGTATTAGCCCTGAAAGCTAGTGCTGATTGTCCCTATGGGAAGTAATTTTTCATGAAATCCAAAATACAGAAAAATTCACAGGAATTAGTGGATATTGCAGATTGTGTACACACATTTTGCATTATTTGGTGATTTTAATTGTTAACTGCCACACAAATGGGATTTTGCAATTAGTCCTTTATCTATTTAATGCATTCTCAGCACAGTGTTAGGCAGGACAGCTTTAGATAAAGAATGTTCAGATGTTTGTCTTACATTAAGTAGGAGGGTGTTAATTGGCAAAGTAGTCCCTGATTTCGATATTAAATATGAGTATCAAGTGGTGTATTTTCAATTTTATAAGGCAGCAGGTTTTGAAATGAATGATATATGTTCTTGCTAGTGTACAGATGGTCATTTATTTTCATGCCAAAGTAATGATAGTTTTTTCCCTAACTTTTAACATCTGCCCTAAATTTATCTATGGTTGTGTTACACTTAGGTTTCTTAATTAGAGGACAGAGTGAGTGTAATTTGAAGGCTCAGCTGAGATACATTTTCTAAACTACCCCATAGAGTCTGAGTCTCCTTGACGTGGGAAATCCAAGCAGCCTAATGCTATTTTGGCAGCTCCTGTTTTCTAAGTTCTCTAATTTCTCTTTTCAACAGACAATGCCTTACTCCAGTTCTCCCACACGGACAGTAAATAGAATGCTAACATCTTGTATGGCTGCTAAATTCTAGTTCACTCAGTTCATGGGAACATCATGACTGCTCACTTGTTTCCACATGTTTTCAATGGTTTCTGTGATAGTCCTTACCTCAGGACAAGCTCATTAAATAGAGTTGTCAGCAATCTCTTGTGTCCATTATGTTGGAAGATATAAATCCCTTAATGGCCATGTTTGATTATACAGATATGGCTTTTCCTATTTCTAGATTTTCTATTTCAGTTGTTATTTTTTTTAAATATAGTTTATTAATTCTCCCCATATTCCCCTTTAGAGCATTAAGTGGTACCTGCCTGATAACTTGCATTGACTTACAGCCCAAGGCTGCTGTAAAGAGCATCCTGTGAGGACACGCTGTTTGGTTATTCATGGAGCTCTGTGTTCTGCAGATTGTTCAGTTCCAATTTTTCAGAAACAGTTTCATAAACTAAAACTACATTAGAAAGCTCACTCTCCACTGCAGCAGATGATTTAATGCAAATTATCAAGATATTCTGCCACAATTATGAAAAATATTTAGGAAAGAGAAAAGTAACATCTTTCCATCCAGCTTATAAAACACTGCAAGGTCTACTCAGAAGTGCAACAGAGTTCTTGTAAAGCCTTGACAGTGACATATTTTGATGATACATTCCTGCCCACATGTCACAACCCTAAATGAAAGGATTTTTATCTTTGCAAAGCCAGTCCGCTCTGAATTACCTTAGAGGTACTGAAAATGTTTATTATCTGTATCAGTTTGCTGTTGCTGCTTATTATTTTATTTAGATTTAAAGTGCTCATCCATAGCTCTGTTACATTATTCCGCTATTCATTTCCCTTAATCAGAACATTCAGTAAATGGTGTTGCTATAGCAATACTGCAACTTTTCATATGACCAAATTCTTGCCTACTGCAGCCTGTACAAAGAAATTTAAAAATAATACTATCAACAGCTAAAGTGGTCCAGGGGTTTACCTAAAAAAAAAGTCACCTCTGACTTGGAAAGCTGGCTTGCACGCTGGTATCAATTAAGGGTACACATACGATATACTTTAAGTTTACTATTCACTTTGATATACAGTGCACTTAAATGGAGGGCTAATAACAGAGCATGAAAGGGGTTTCTCCACCTTTGTGCACCACAGAGGATGTTTTTCATCCTCAGGTCTTCAAGGTGGACTGGCACAGCCCAGTGTTAAAGGCTAGAAATAGGTCAGAGATTCTCCATTAAACATGTAGTGACCCAAATTTCTATGCAAGTCGCACAGTGTAACAGTCCCTGTTAGTCCAGACTAGCAAGTAATGCAGAAGTACCACTCTTTGGACCTGGGTTCACAAGGTAGAATTTGTTTCCCCATTTTCCTTGTGCTTGACCCACATAAAGCCCTCTCAGTAAAGGTTTAGTATTTGAATTAAATTCACTGATCCACAGTTGTATTTCT
>VYZV01018268.1:19546-30966 GCA_013401275.1 Pandion haliaetus | reverse complement strand
GGGGGATAGCAGGCCAAATAATGAGAACAAAAGAGAATTAAAAGTACTTTACCAAAAGATTACTTTCAAATGTTTATAACAAAGTTACACAAATACTTCAGTTGTTCAGTCTTAAAATAATGCAAATTAATCATTCTTTAATTTGAGATCACATGCTCTCTTGTGAAGCTTGTGGGTATTTTTTTAATAAATATATCTTAATGCAGAGATTCATACCAGGTCTTTTTACCTGTGTCTATTCCTTCTAGTCACAGAAGTTTTACTTCCCTTTGCTCTGATGTAACTCACTGGTCCTCTTTGATTATTCAGGAAAGAGGGCAGTGAAGGAAGAGGAATGATGCAAACCTCTTTATCCATACTGTGCCTGTTGAAAAAATAAAAATAAAATTAGTCCAAATAGAGAAAAAGTACAGCAACATGCACATAAAAGGCAGATTATGACAGTCCCATCACACAGATTTCATGTCCTGTTCATAATTCAGATGATACAGGCCTCCTCCCCAGTTGGTTTTACTGACAGAGCATTCTGGAAGTTGTTCCAACAGCTTGGGATCTGGTAGTATCATTTATTAAAACAAACAAAAAAAAAATGTATTTGGTGACTCTGTGCTCCCTTAACCTTGTTATCATTAATTATTGTGTTGGAAATCAAAATATCATCTCTTTTCTTGGATTAATTTCATAGAGATATCTAAAGCTGGGTGGTGTGCATGTACTTCTGCCAAGCTACTTGGCTCAGCCTAGAGTAACTGTTGCAGAGCAGCAGTGTTTCTCACTCAGCCCTCCTACTCCATCCCAGCTGAGTATTTTCTTCTGTGTAATACTTTGCTTTTTCCTTTGCATTACCTATTTGCTATTCTCTGTGGTTGGCTTAAAAGGCAAGAACACATTAATCAAGTCATTATTTTCTATAATAAAAAACCCAAAACATGTTCTTTTCTAGGTTTTAATTCCATTACTAGTGAGTCTACACACAACATCTACTGCACACAATCTGCTTAGCGTGAGGACACTTGCAGCAGGCTAAGTCACAAATTTCAGAAGCATTTTTTGATCAACTCTACCTGCTAAACTATGTGAGTGAGCCCATGCCTATTTATGACAACTGCCCATGTATGATGATTTTTCCTTTTGGTTATCTGTGTCCTAGAAGCTCTGATGAAAACTTTATTGGTGGTGTACAGGATATATAGCAACACACACTGGGGCAAGCTGGGACTTGGATTCCATTTCTCTTTGGGACTTTAATATATCAAACCAAATTGCATTAGTACTGGATCCCCTGACATAGACTCCACTTACTTGCGTCTCCTACACACTGGAAGTATTTATAATGCACAAGCAGAGCAGCATCTGAGAACCACACAACCAGCATATGGAATAAATCTTTTGTAAAATATAAGACCAGCAATCAGCACAGAAAAATAAATGCATTCTGAAGCATAACTGTAAAGCCCATCCCACAGAGAACACATTAATAGGTCAGTATGCATACAAATATCCCATTATGGTGGATCTACAGTCTTACTAAATAGCTATCTTTCTTCCTATCAGTTAAATCAATCCCTCTTTCCTTTTTCTGAAACAAAGTACTCCATATTCCCTGTAGTTGGCACTCAGCCTAATTTTATGTAAATCTGACAGACAAAATAACTTAATTTTCACTATGTACTGCATTCAACCAAGGCTTTGGGCTATATCTGGAATGGCAACCCTCCCCCACACCCATTCATTCATTAATCTGTTTTCCATAAATCTTGTTGCATAAATAATGTAAGTTCATTTTAAATATAACTAATAATGAATCCAGCTCCAAACTATGAATAAACTATGCTCTGGAGTTTTTCCAGTTTCCAAAGTATAAGAATTTTGTCTGAGAAATGGTTGAAGAACCAACCATTTTGATCTGACACAACAGAAAATTAGTATTGTAATAGGAAATTTCTAAAATCAATATAATAGCCTCTGCTGGATGCATATAAAGTCCCTGAGTTAAATGACTGTGTCACTGAAACACTCAGAGACAGAGGATGGTTGGAGGCCCAACATGTGTTTGTTGTAGTACTCTGCTGAAATGCAGCTTTTATTAAGCCACATATCTTACGGAAAGTTTCTTTATAGTAATTATTTTTCCTTTGTCCTAACTCTGTTTTCCAGAAGAACATACGCTCAAATTTCAAAGGCTGAGACAGACTACTAGGTAGGGGAATAAAGAAAGCACTACATGTCCCTTTACCAATATCAAACGAAGTTTTGTAATTGGGAATTTTTCTCAAAATATAATGAAAAAGTGCAGATGAAAAACAAGTTGCAGAAGGCCTATTTTTCTGTTTATGTTTAAAACACTTAACTTTTGAAGTGTCTAAGTTATCTTGCAATGAAAAAAAAAGCAGATGATATTGAGAGTTGCATTAGCAAGTAACAAGAATGAAGTTCGCAACTCTGGCTCAAAACTTCTTCCTTTCCCTTCATTCAGAATTAAATAATTACAGAACTTGCATATAGTTTATTCTGAACTACTGCAGTTAATAAGAGATTCCACATAGTATATTCATGGACATCAAACAAAAAACTGGCTGAGGATGGCATATTTCCCTTCTAACAGGAAAATTGTTGTATGAAACTGTACATAGTTCAAACAACTTCAAAAATAATGTTTAATATTTAAAGAAAAGTACTAGTCAAGGGTTCCATAACTTCAGTAGATTTTATCATGTATTATTTACCTGTTGGAGACTCTGAAACCTGCTCTATAAGAAAAATGTAAAGATGGCTGCTGAAGTAGCCCTTCTAACTCTGTGAGAACACCTGAAAGAGGGGTTTTGAGTTTATGATATCTTAATAGATAGAAAATACATGGATTATTATGTTAGCAAAGAAAATATTTGATGGCAATATTACGTTATTTTTCAATCAGATTTAATTTTTTTCAGTTGCACCAGACTGAGTTAGGTTCTTCTGAACTGAAGCCTAAAGAAGTGAGAGGAAAGAAAAAAATTGTCCCTCCTCAATGCCCAGATATGGTATGACTCTCTACTCTGCCTTGCCACTGCTCTTGCAGATTGAAATAGAAGCCCATCAATTATACTGCATCAGCTGGACAACTCTGGGTGCTAAAAAATCAAAATATGTGGAATTAAAATTGATTTTAAACCTGCATACATAACTGTCCAATGAAATAGCACTATATTTTAGAGGGAACAGAATACAACAGAATTTCCAAACCCTCTGGCCAGAGCTGACATAAAGAAAAATCAAATGGGACAGGAGCACACGTTCCAGCACAAAGACAATTGAATTTAAACTTTTCTGTGTGGCCTCACAAATGTATGGCCTGCACACTTTTTCTGTGAAGGAGTCTCCAAGTTTCATGGGCCAAAAGACCTATCTGAAATAAACAGTCTTATTTCTCTGCTCTTTCCCTAGCTGCTTTGCTCCCACAGTCCGCAGGCCAAATCTGCCTTGCGGGTCCCAAGAGCTGCAACAACAGAGGCCTCACGCACACACAGCCCGGAGGGGGCAGCCCCCGCCAAGCCCTGGCAGCGCTGCCGTCGCTGGGGCAGAAGGCAGTGGCATACCCTGACATGCATGCTGCGTTTTTTCTGCTGGTGAAGCACTCCTCAGCAGCTGGTTTTAGGTACCGTAGTAGCAAGAGGGATACTGTGAACAGCAGATCTATCACAACACTAAGGTACGATAATCCCACCTGACTTGAAATGTTATACTTCATCTGAAGGGGAATCAATAACAGACGTTTCTCTTGCAACTAATCTTCAGCACAGCTTCAATATCGAATATGAAGCAGTGAGAAAGTATTTGGTATTCTTAAAATTATTCAGAAAATATCAAATAAAGACTAACTTTAAAGACTTTGCTATTTGTTCACCGTCATCCTATAAGCAGAAAGATTTATTCAGCATCTCTTCATTGAGTAAACTGTGATTAATTTTTCAGTCATCAGTGTCTTTTGCACAAGGAGACATTTAAAGAGCATGTGCAGTGAAGATTTTATTAGTTGCATTTTATTTGGCCAGGAAGTCGGACAAGAGGAAGATGACCTTGCCTGACACAATTTCTTTATGAGGCCATCTTCTCAATGATCTATGGCTCCACCAAGTAGAATTATAGTTTCAGTGCTGCCCTTGGAATGTGGGTCAAGTAATGTTGTGAACATACATTCTTCCCTGTCAAAGATCTAACTGATCCCATGGTTTGCAGAGCCACTAGTATTACTTCCAAATTTGATTTGCATGTTTTCAGCAAAGAGGTGCCTATGCCTGTACATGATAAGTAGCTGTACCTGCCTTCAATTTGCTTTACTACATCTAATTTCCTAAGTGAGCAGTTCAGATACCGTAAGATGGCAATCAAAGACTAGCAAGATTTCAGTAGCAAGGGTAAGGACTGAATTACTCTCAGTTTTCAACCTGTGTTTCCCTGGCCAATTTCTTGACTAAAACTGGGAAATAAAGACTCAGCTCCACTAAATAGGGTTGTCGTCTGTTCACTGGAAAGCTGCACGGCAGAAAAATGGTTTATCAAGACATGATGCTTTATTTTGGTAACTTTGAGCTTTATGACCATTGTCTGAAAACTGACAGAAAATTTATTCTAACTTATAAATACAGGGTAGGTACAGTTAATATACATTTGTGCGAATCCCAGCAAATGTCTGCTGTTTTGTTTTTAACCGTTCTTTTTTTTATGAGTACTAGTGTGTTTGTGGTTAAAAACAAACATAAGAGAAATAAAGCTTTGATATCTTTTGTCCAGTTCATGTTTAATACTTGATTCAGTCACTATTGCCCAGCTGGCATTACATGTTTGAGTCCCAGCTGGAAGCAATTTCAACCATCAGGATGATCACACTACTCAGGATCAACACGCCACAATACAATCCATGCAGGTACATTAAGCTTAGTCTTCTGAGGACAAAAATTTACTTATGCCCATTGCTTTCCATTGGAGTCTCTGAAATCTCACAAGCAAGATGTGATTTCACAAAATGTGAAATAACTTTTTTTTCTAAGAAGAAAATTGTACTTATCATTTGATATAAGAAGATTATTCCAATGGAAACAGAAAGTTCAATAGAGCTTTCCAACATGAATATACAGAAATTATCATCCTCTCAAGATGTTTTGTTGTTGGATCTATGAATTGTTGTATAAATCATATGCTGCTTCTTGCAAAAGAAATTTCACTCTGAAAGAATCTAAAAGATAAAGAGAATATACAGAGAACTAAAGCCAAAATATAAGTAGTAACATGCACAGTCCATAAATAAAGGTCCAAATATATTTTCCTATGATTTTACATTAATGTATTATCCTCTTGTTTCACATTATAACATTACCTTATACTACACTTTTCCAGTTTTCATAATGTATTTAAGCAGGCCTGAGCACCCTACCTATTTATCAAATCCTGAATTCCATCATTCCATCACAAAAAAGACAGAGAAAAATAACAATATATTTTGGTGCTACTGAAAATTAGGTTAAATGTTGTTACATCAGACAGGAAAAGATAAAATTTGGAGGAATGAAATGAGATAATTTATCTAATATGATTAGATATAATACCTAGTAAAAATGTACCAGTTTTAATATACAAGTCTTCAGGAAAACGTAGGAGTGCAGAGAAGAGAGAGAACATTTAATACAAGTTTGTCACCAGAATATGAAATGTCTTATCAGTTGTAATTACTTGATTAATTTTTCTTCATACCATTTAGATTTAGTTGGGCTTAATAGTCACCATGTAATAGCAGAAAAGTGGTAGAGAGTGTACTCTACTGCCTGAATGAGCATATCTGCTTTTCAAGATCATGCTACCATTTTCAGGAGCATGCTAGCCATTTGTTACCCTCAAGCTGGAATGCAATATGCAATGTTTCTCCTTGTCTCATATCATATCACTTCCAAACTTACAGCTAAAATAATTTTCAGAATATGGTCTCTAATGCAATCTCAGTGCTTATAAATGGACTTGCCTAGCAACTGATTCTTTAAAGACACATAATGCATGCTTGAACAGCACTATCTTCTAAGGGGCCTCATGAGTCGTCCAAGTTAAAAGAGTAGAGAGAGAAAATCCACTTGTTATATAAAGTCAAAGTAGCAGAATAAATTTACTACCCACTAAACTGATCATTTTATTAGTAATATGAGTCTTTTATTAATTTCTGTTATAAGAACTGCACAATGGCAGAAAATACTGCTGAAACAATATTTTTTATTTGACAAACATATTAATCCCATCATCAGACACCCACCATGACAGGTCAGTACCTAAGACTTTCCTGCAAGTTTAAAGGACAGAATGCACTTTAGTACCAGAGAAAGCTAAAATGGAACTGGAGAGACCACTGAGCCATTAGTCTCTAGATATTGGTCCTAACATGAATACCCACAGAAATAATCCTACCTGGTGACTGTTTGCTAAGCCCCCAAAAAATTATTTGCTAGTTTCAATAGAATAATCACCACAAATTGGCACTAGTACCTATCTTTTTATCTCAGAAGTGAAAGCGAACCATTTAAAAACAAACTTTGCAAACTCTAGCCAGCAAAGTGCCTTTTAACGTTCTAAGCACTTGGGCTGTGATATTTTCAAGTCACTGACAGTAATTTCACAGTCAATAATAAAACACGCGTCACATGATGTACATGGACATTTTCATGACAAAATAGCCGTTACTCAAGAAAACATTTGTCCCCATGAGATACAAATTTAGCTCTTTTACATTCTTAGTAAAACCCAACTCCTGATGTTTCAAAAAGTGGTGTGAGGAAACTAGCAATTAATGCTTTATTTTAGGAACTGATCACTAAATGCTTTACCCAGACACTGCCAGTCAGAACAAAGTAAATCTGCAATGGGCTGTCTGGTGAATGCAGGCTCCACTTCACTTGGGCAACACTAGTCATGCTCCAACAGAAAAAAAAAGAGTAAGATGCATTTCAGGAACTGGCCAAAACACTGGTGGTTCAGGCTTTTGTTTCTAATTAAAACTTCATAAAAATATATTGATATGGCTTTATTAGCAATTTCTTTCATCCCACTATTTTCTCAAATGTCAGTTGCTTGAAAGGGACAAACTTTACACATTTTCAGCTCTTTCAACAAATTAGAAAAACAAATATGAACATAGTATACCTTTCCTATATAATGAAAAATTGATTATAAGCAAAGAATTGCATACTGTGCTAGTGTTGTAAATTACTTCCTCTGTGGCTTTTACAACATTGCCTATGAACATAATTGAATGTCACTAGTTTATGTTTGCAAATACAATCCCAATGACATTGCACCTGGGAACGTGTACACACAATCATCTGTTATGGAGAAGGATCTAAACATATGGCCTGTTGATTGGGGTCTGGCCCCAGAGCTATCACAAACTCCTCCAGCCAGTTTTCTGCCAGACTAACCCATCACAGTAATTCAGCTCTATCAAATAGGAGCTTCCCAACAATGACCGAGAAAGTGTATAGCATTTGAAACAACCACTTCAGATCTAAACACTAAACATTTGAGAAAGCAAAGGTCAGAGGCATACCTCTTACTAAGAGAAAGCTATATTGGGTCCAATCCTACATTTTTATTCATCTTACTAGGCTGGCCTGTTAAGATACAGGTTTTATTTTCTCCTTGAATTTTCCAGTAACACCCTTCTAGAGCAAAGCTTTAACAGTGAGCTTATCTTTTGTGTATATGGGTAGCATCTGTATGTTCAAAGCTAAGCTGATTCTTTAAACATAGTTGGACCTCATGCGCATGGTTCCCATCAGCTGTTAGCAGGCAAATCAGTTTTGGACAAGCCTTCTGTGGCTCACAAATGCAATGCACATGCTACCACTTACACAGGAAAAACATTCTTCTTTTCCTCATTTATGCATTTTTCTGAATAGGATAGTAATTAAAAAAAAGCAGAAGTTAAACTTCAAGTTTCTATTTATGAAAGTGAGCAAATGTTCCTGGGAATTCAAATAGGATATTTAAACTTTAAATAAATACTTTTAGAAAGAATATTTTCCACCACTAAACATAGGAGTTTGATGTATTTGAAATGAGATACAGCTTTTGACAATCACTAAAGCTTACTGCGGGGTTCCAGACTTTGAAAATAAAGGTCTTCATGTACATTTTTTTGGAAGAAACAGCAATCAGACTAAGAACTAAGCACCTGTTGGCAATGCCAGACTCTACAAATTAGGGCAGTATCTGTTGGTGTCTGTTATTACATTTGAATTTGAAACATCTACCCAAAGTAAATTGCAGCATTTGGGCTGCTTCCTTTGTCATACCTTCCAGTAAAAACTGTCTTAGTTTGATCCTGAAATGCTTTTGAATTGATAACTGTAAGTGAATGTGCGCAATGGTCATGCTCATGCAATTTTACTTTGTATAAAATAAAATAGTCAAAACTTGGTATTGTAAGTGATAGCCTGCTGTTAGAACATATTGAAAAGAGAAAGACATTCTTTCTAATGAACCCTTAAAGTGAAATGTTCTGGAGGACGAAAATATTCAAGTTACTATCTGACCTTTAGAGTCATATAGGAGAGGATGTGCATAATGCATTATTCTGTCGGATATGCATTACTTATTATAAAATAATAGAGGCTTCAGTACTTTACATGTGACCATTAGAAGGATCAGAACATAACCCAGCCTTCGTAATATAATTGAGTGCTGCAAAAATATCTCTAATGATTAATATACCAGACATTATGCAATGCTCCTACAAGGTAATTTTGTCCTGACACAGAATAATGATTGTTACAGTACTTCTGCAGCTTAGGACACATTAGGCCTCCGGGCTTCCACAGCCAGTTGTAAAGCTGTACATGGGTGTAGAAATTCCTCATTAACATCAGAGTATCTCTGACATCTGTTTACATTAAGCCAAAAATTTTTAAATACTTGTCTACACATAACTGCACAATTCTCCCTTCAGTGTGCAAGATGAAGAGCCTTCAAAGCTAAATACAAACAACCTCATTCACATAGTGCCACTCACACGCAGCCGAGGCCCTGGCTTTGCACAAGTGGGGAAACAGGCACAAGATTTCCCCCCACTTATTATGTCCCTGGAAAAGGACTGGAAGAATCCAATGGTTTATAACATCTGTTAGTCTACTTCAGCTTCATCAAGGACAACTTACTGGTAGAGATGAGCTACGAGGAACTACACATGGCCCTGTAAGTGCTGTCTAGTTCACCACTTTAGGTAGCGGAGGAGCTGAAGCACAGTCCCCCACCTCCCCCTCTCCCTTCCCCCTGGGAGCAGCCTGTGCACAGCACCACTCTTAGCTCTTAGTGAACAACCATTTGATACTTGTTCCATGGTTAGATCAAGATTAGAAATGATTTCCAGTGACAAAATGGAACTTTTTTATTTATAATCACCCAAAATTGGAAGAAAAACTGAAACTGGGGAATTTTTTTGCACCCGTATACCATAAGTATAATTGATGTTGTATTATATGGCAACACTTTCCTTCTAGCTAGTAAGAAAGATTGCTGAGACTTCAGAAATTTTGTGCATGACATCTACTCCTCCATTTTCAGAGACAAAATCTGAAAGAAAAAGGCAGCCATTATTTGTGCAAACATAGGAGCTTCAAGAAACCAAAGCAAAGAGTAGCACCATGGGAAAGGAGTTGAGAACAGATACCCTCAGACAGTTCTGAGAACTGAAAAAAACCTGAAATCAGAAGACAACTAATAACCAAGACACTATTTCCAATGATAACTAAGAGATTTAAGTAAAACAAATATTACAAGTTTAAATTAAATTGCCCAATTAACCCCTTCATTCCTAAAGCCATGTATTTTTTCAGCAGAAGACAAAACCAATCTTTCTTTGCACACCTTGATTCACTATGGAAACAGTAAAGCTGATGTGAGCTAAGCTAGCTTTCTCTAGAAACCCAAAGTTGAAGGGAATTGTTTAGAAACAGCTCCAATTTTTTTTTTTAATTCTCCACTCTCATACTTCTATATTAGCTAGCAGGCATGAACACCAGATAATAAGATGTAAAGACTGAAAGAACCATGTGTTTCATAAGACTACACAAATATCACTAACAGGAGATGCATTTAATAACGGCTGCTTCTTCTTTCTGTGAAACAAAGGACTGCAAAAGTTGTCACAGCAGAAATCAGAAACTTAACCACATTGTCAATATAAGAGAATATTATCAGAAATAAAATGCTTTAGTTTGGAAAAAATTTCACAAAATGTTTTGACTGGTATTGGTTTGGGGTTTTTTCTTGAAAATCAGTGGAGTGGAAGAAATCCTTCAAAAAGAATGAGTAACCATTTTTTTAAATATAAAACCTCCGTGCTTGGCCATCAGGGCCACATGGTATTCCCAATGATAAGACCAAATAATCAGAAGCAGGGAAAGAGAGTAGCCCTCCTCATCCTAGCTTTCATGGCTGGATCAGCAGCACTTCGTAGAGAAATTCCAATAGTTGGATTAGACCTATAGTCCTAGAAACATTGCCTCTTGGGTATGCTTGGGGAATAGCATTTACAGGTTGTGAAATAAAGAGAAAAAATTTATACCTAAAAGCAAAAAAATAGAAAAAAAAAATGCTATTATTTTATTTCTCTTTTTCTGGAACAAGTTAAGAGTATACCAAAATATTACAGTTTGGGGACAAAATGCTCAAATAGCTTAGAGGCAGCTGACATATTACAGTTTCCATGTCTGTGTTAGCATTGTTCTACAAAATGAACTCATTCCTCAGTTTCTTATGGAAGTAGCCTCTGATTAGCATTTTAATGAGGTCTAATGGACATCCTTTATATTGAAATTGTAAAAGTGCCAGTCCAAGAAAAATACAAAGATACTGAATAAACTTCACTTATTTTCTTCCTAGCTGATGGGAAAGTGTGTCTAAACTTTAGCATAGGAAAGTCCATTTAGGGACTTTCAGACATCACCTCTCTTTGTTGTTTTTCACTTGAAGATTTTATTCACTTATCCCTTTTTCTTTGCATTACAATGTGGAAGGAGTCTTTCAACTCCATCTTTTCATGGCATTAAATAACACAAAGAGCTAGCAACAAGTTACGGACAGAAGTGCAAAGGAAAACGTGCAATATGTGATTCAACAAGGATAAAAAACTGAAGATAAATACAATGAGGAGACTTCTGTTTTTACAGAAGCCACCTGTGGGAAGCAGAAATAGCTTGGGGACATTTTGCATAGGTCTACTTTTATGTGCTTCTAATATGGACACTGATTGATTATATCACATTTGGCCTTTTCTTCATTATCTACAATTCACAATGCCATGGTTGCTCATTTTTTTTAAGATTTATAAGTAAAACAAAGATTAGAAACTTGCAAAACTTAGCATACTGGTAAATTAAACTTTAAAGATGCATTTTAAAGTA
>VYZV01018268.1:199-13699 GCA_013401275.1 Pandion haliaetus | reverse complement strand
AAAAAAAAAAAAAAAAAAAAAAAGAGAAAAACATTCCTCTGATACCGCAACACCTTCCTTTTCTCTGTCCCTCCAAAAAGAAAATGCAGTTCTTTTTCATACTGAAGGAGTAGCCGGAGCTTTATACAAATTAAATGCTCAGGAGTGAAATCTATCTTCTATTCTGGATCAAGACATGGGTCAAGCAGATTTCTGACCAACAGGAAATAATAACTACAACAGTATTTTCACTTGCCTCAGTTCCTGCTAGGATCAATGCCCAGGCTGTCAATCTTCATTTATGTTTAGATATTTAAAATATTTTCAGTATCATTCTGGATTTTTTAAGCAGTTGGAACTGAGCAAATCTGAAGCTTTCCCACTGTACTAAACTATGGCATTATTTTTTCCTATCAGATACTAGTACTATGGCATTATTTTTTCCTATCAGATACTAGTACGGCAATCCCCTTCATGTCTAATTCTTTGACAGCAATTCAGTTTTAGATGGCTTATAATAGGCTCTGCCTGGATTCTGCCAGGATTGAATTGTTATTGATTGGTACGAGGCAATGGTGTAGAAGGGTGCATTTCCACAACTTGTATTTGGATGGGTCAGATCTTTTGACAGCTGATTTTGTTAGAAAACCTGGGGTCATTGTGAGCACTGATCATTACACACCCTTGCATTTTTTCCATCACTGCAAGCTCAGCTTCTTACTCAACAAAAAACACAAGTAATTTTCTTTCTAAGGTCTATATAGATGTTCTCTCATATAAGACATTATAATCAGTCTTTCTTTGAACATAACTTTGCTTCATATTACTCTAAAACAGTACGTTAAGTGCACAAAAATGAAACATCTACCGTTTTAATTTTTAATCAAATTACCCTGCCTGGGCCAAATCCAGCTGTCAGTGAAGCCAATGGAACTACCCTGCAGGAGTAAGAGTGAGCCTACCCATACTCTTTGAATGCTGCTTTCTCACAGAAGCTCCCATGTGTCAAAAAGGACAGGTCAAAAACACTGAAAAAAACCAATCTTACTCTTCAGGCAGCAAATTACTGTATTTTTTGGCTTCTTTTCATCGCCAGTATCAAAATTGTTCTCATTTGTTTGAGGGACTTATGGCTCTCACTAATCAAAGTAATGCCCCCAAACCTCCCTGGATCACACAATCTTAGGTTTTCAAAAAAAAAGAAGGAGGGAGGGGGAAGAAAGAAAGCAAAAAAAAAAAAAAAACCAAACCTCCCTCTACTATTTGTTTAAAAGAATACTGTGTTCTATTTGAAATCAAAGCTGTCACAGACAAGTTTTAACATCACTGAACTTCAATTCTGCTGTTGTCAGTCTAGTTGATGTAGAAAACACTAGCAATTATCAAACACAGTCCAAGTATATCAGCTGGGAGTTTTAATCAATCCACTGTAAGAAAGTTTAGGAAGGAGAAACGGGTTGTGGGCAATGGATGCCCAGTGCCAGTTTCCTACCTCAGCACACCCTACCAGCCTGAGTGAAGCTTCCTTATAAGCATGCTTTTCCCCATCACTGCAGGCTCAGCTTCTCACTCTACAGAGATGAACTTCTCTGAACTGCTGTGTAAGTCAAGCCTGTTCACGTTCCATTTCTACACTTATAAAAGCCAAAATACACCAAGTCAACAAAAATTTATGTATTTGACTTCAGAAGATGAAATGATGTAATTAGTAGCATTACACATTTTATTACTGTTGCTTTGATTTAAATTGTTAGTGGTTTAAACATCTTAATTTCACAGTGAATTATATAATTGGTTTTGTTGCCTGTTTATCGATTTTTTTGTATAATTAGGATGCAGTAATTTACTTTGTATCTCTTTAGTTTAATTGAGTTAATAATGTCTGCTGAGAAGCATGATGTCATACTCCCAGCTACTTGGCTGGAAAGCTGGGGAAAGAGCTTTCACTGGACATAAGAATTTCAAAGGGCAACTTTTCTTCCAGAGCTGTAACTCTGCAAAAGCTAGCTTTCTGTTGAAACAACACAGCTGCTTCCATATTTTTGTGGTTCTGTTATTGCTCTTGTGATAGATCATATTAAAAAATCTTTCTTGACATGCCATGGTTCTCCCTGATGATATCGTTATCACAAAACACTACCTACTGTATCAATAACAGCAAATAGGAGCAAGGACAGTCTGTATTGAAAAAGAAAACCTTAGCTTTCAGTTAGTGTCTAATAACTGAAATTGCCTCCCTTGAATTCTATCAATACAGCCAGTATAGCACATCTGTCTCCACTGGGGAGTAGCATTTTATCAACCCTTCAACTTTTCATGACCCAGCCAGTCTGGAAAAGACCCCATGTCCACTTGGACCACGTCAGGGAAGACAGGCTCACCTGGGGGCTGTGTCCCACAGTAATGGAGAGTGTCTTTGGCACCAGCCTGCAGATGAGGAGCACACACTTGCCAGCTGCTGCGTGGCATGTCAGCCTCTCAAACTGAAATCCCATGTGGTATGTACTGTGGATCAAGAGATCACATGGAGGCACCTGTGCCTTTGGTTCACACAGTATCTCACACACAATGAATAGGATTGACTGGTCCAGTGGAAAATCAAATAAATGCCATATATTGGGATAAACTACCTTAATGACAGTAAAACAGCAACTACTTTAGGGGTTGTGCCACGAAAAATTCAGCTTAAAAACAACCACCATGAGAACAGTAACTATACTCACCAGACAGCCTAAGAGCCTAAATCTTGACTTCCTCTAGAAGTTAAATCCTGTAAATAAAGATTACTGTTAATAATCCCTAAAACTGGTGGAGCTACTCATGAGTAACTGAAAGATCTTGTTTAAAAAAACACATCTGTTAATAGACATATATCTAATATTGGCTCCCAAATGCTCAATGCATGTGTAACACTTTCCATCTCCAAATTGTGGATAAATATTAACTGACTGATATTTATATATTACAGAGAGGGAAAGTATGTAATTGCCATATTCCAGCTGGAATAATGGAGATGTTAAAAATAGGAGAACAAGGAAGGAAAATGCAGTAACAACTAGTGTAGCCATGGAGGACTCCTCATAAAACTGTCTGTGACAAAAAAGGAAGCACCACTTGGTAAAAATGCAATATTATAATCTTATCTGGGAAACACAGTACTAAAAATGTTAATTTATGGATGGACTAATTCAATAAAAGAAAAGTCAGGAAAAAATGAAGTTACGTGAAACGAAGAAAAAAGTTCAGGATAATTTCTGTCATTTCAAGACAGAGCCACTCCCACAGCACCTCAGACATCAGTCATTGGATAATACATCCATCCTGTATCTACAGCCCACAATACGCTCTGCTGACTCTGATTTGCCAGCATGGACAATATGGGCACCCTATGTCCAAGCACTGCCTGTATTCAGAGCAGTTACAGGCAACACTGTACAGCTGCTAGTAAGATTTCCTAAGTACCCAGTAAGTGTAGTTAAGGCAGCTCTTTTAGAAGGTGACTGGTATTAGCACTTGCTGCCCCACAAACAGTGATGAGGTTCAGAACTAGTGTCCAAGTAGAAACAGGACTCAGGAAAATGGGAAAAAAAGAGGAAAAACAGCCTCTAACAACCTGCAAATGAGGGTACTGGGAACAGAGTAGCCTTATTCTAGACCAATCTGTTTTATAAAGGGCCAAGCACAGTTTTACCCCTGAAGGAGCCTTGGCTTTTGAAACTGAGGATGCCCACAGTCTGAGGCTGAGACTTACCAAATAAATACAAGTGAATACTTAAGTCTTGTATTCTGGCTCACTGCAATATCCATTTTGAAAGTACCTGTACAATTTAACCTTCCAGTGCCACAGCCAGCAGCAAGACTTGCTAAATTAGCAAAAGTAATAAACAAGAACCTCATTAAATCTTCCTCTTTCCTGGTTTTTTATCCCCGTAATGAAGCTCTCTGTCCTGTAACTCCTCTCATTTCCCTAATTCTCTGTTCATCACCGATTTCTTTATCCTTTGATATGACAGAGTCTCCTGTCATAAGTTATGATAGAGCTACGTTTTCTAGAGGGCAGAGTATGAAAAGGACAGGAAGGCATGTTGTTCTTAAAACTGTGGCCCAGCAAGGCAGATGGCTCATTAATGTACTAGTCTTGCCCTCCCAGCAAGGAAAAAAACACACACTCACTTACACAGAGGGGTCAACCTGTGAGGCATGCTCCCTCTGCTAGCTTGAGTCTGGCTGCTTCTGTTCAAGCTGTCTTCTGTACTACTTAGGTTCACCTTTATGCAGCAATGAAGTGAAAGATTTTTTAAAAGATGTCAGGACAGCTCTTGATGCACTCCTTACAGCTTTGAGTCTGGCAAAATCTGAAACTCTTGAGAGCCCCTTGAGATCAGCAAAAAAAACCCCTTGATATCATGTTTCTTTGCAGACATCATTAACTCAATTAAACAAAAGAGAAATAAAGTAATTTACTGCTTGCTAATTACACACAAAAAAAGTTTAACACAAGCAGGCAACAACAAAAAACTAACATAATTCACTCTGAAATTAAGATTTTTTTTTTAAAACACCCTCAGCTTCTACCAAAGCAAGTAATAAAATAAGTGTATTGTTACTAATTATAGCAGTTCATCTCCTAAAGTCAAATACATACAACTGTGATGACCTTATATATTTTGACAAATGAAACTTAAAAGAACAAACACAGCTCATCAGATCAGTTTCCCCAACAAGGAAACAAGGTCAAGGCTATAGGCATATAGTTTTCCCTGCTTTTCTGTCTTTAAAGAAGGTGTCAAAAGCACATTGACAAAGTCTGACAACCACAGATGATCCCAGGAAAGGCTTTGCCACTTTATTTTTCTTCTTATTGTCATTTGAAGAAAGGAAATAAAATTCTGTTATGCCATGCACTGCCCCATCAGGACCTCATCGACTATTTGCTAATGGAAAGTGCATTGCTCCCTGCATTGCTGCCCCTAGGCTCTCCTTCTGCAGTACCTTCAAAGCAGGTGAACTACTTCCATATTCTAATACCACCACCTTTTTACACTGGCTTTTTTCCTTAAATAATGAGGTTTACTTGCAGTAATCGCTCTCCTACCTCTGTGCTGCAGAGTAGGTATTCCAATCCTACTTCAGCAACAGTAAGGACATAATGGCAAGTTGATCTATCCCTGAAAAGCTAAGGAGCACATTATAAGGGAAAGCACAGGGAATTCAGGAAGGAGAAAATATCAAAGACTTTTCCCATTTGAAATTAACTCCTCAGTCCCAAAATTGCCATTGGGCACCCCAGCATCCCCAGACCCTTATGACTGTAATGGATTAGTGCTCTGTTTACTACCCCAGACACTGTGTTAATTAGTATCATGCATCCTGGTTCACAATGTCATTTAATACTATTGTTTTTTCCAGATTTTGTGTATCTTTCATACATTCTACTTTTCAGAAATTCAACTTGTATTACATTTCAACTGAAGACAAATTTGTATTTGTCTTCACCAATCACAGCAGTTCAATAAATGAAGCTTTACAAAATTCTCAGAAATTAAGAGATGCTTACTGTGATCCTGAGGTCTTTAAAAATGGAAAGAATCATTCTACTTTCTAATGAGAAATTGTTTTGAAGCTTCAATGAGAAAGGAAAAGAAGGTATCAAGGCATAAGGCCTGTGTTTCTTACATGTGTTTCTAGAGATCCCTTATCTGTGGATGTCATTTCAAGGGACAATGCTTGAGCTCTCCTGAGTTTCATAGAAATGTAAAGGTTTCTACCATTTTGCAGGAAAAGTCTCTTTGTTTTTTTTTGTTTTTAAATCAGCTCAGCTTGCTAATAAAACCAATCCTGTCTACCTTAGCTACTGCAGATGCGGATCCAGACATGTTGGTAGAACAGTGGGTGAGGAAAAAAAGAGAAAAATGGAAGCGAGCATGCCTTCCTCTAAGGTCACATGGATCCTGCGGTCGGTGGATCTATGTTGAGGCCCCCTTTCCTAATTGATTGTCTTGCCCAGCAGGAACCTGCAGACTCTCCAGGAGCTAAAGGAATGGGAGCTACACTTTGTAGCAGTAATAAGTGTCGTTAACAAGGCAACTCTGCCAAGAGGGTTGAAGGCATCTGTTGTTTTGTAAAATACTTAGATGGATGATACATGCACTGTACCTGTTTAAGTGTGTGCACTGACTCGTATGGATGTAATGTATCAAAGCAGCAAAATTACTGCCCAATAAGCCAAGGCAGAACTGTTGAGCAACAAGAAAACTGATCTTATCTTACTCCGAGTTAAGGATAGTTGACTTTTTGTCTATTAGTGTAGCTTTTGATGTTATAGTGTGATTAAATTTGAACCCAATGTGCCCAACTTCTGCAACAAATGATATATATTTCTCTTTCTTCTCTTTGTGTTGAAAATATATCCTGGCTGGCTGGAATCACTGTGGCAAGCTGTAAATGATGTATGAAATGAAAAATCCCTGCTCACTGCAAAGAGAGAATATAGACAGGCCTCAGCAATTGCTGCTGGGCTATGCTATTTGCTGAAATATTCAGCTCAAATGCAGTCACACAAGCTTGCCAATGCTGACACTGGGCAGCAAGTTGCATATATCATTTTTCAGTCTTATTCAGAACCAAATGACTAAGTGATAGCTGGCATTATAAATTCAGAAAAAAATTACAAATATCCTAAACCAGCTTCAGTTGTTGGGGTTTCTTTTATTTACTCAAATGACTAATGCTCTGTCTCAATAATGCTCTGAACTTTAGAAATTCACAAAGTGACACCAAGAAGGGCTGGACAGCTGGAAAAACTATTAAACAACAAATGGTTTGATCACTCTGGAACTATTTCTAGACACTATTTAATATATACTGAACCAGTGCCATGTTTATTAGGGTGCATTGCAACCAGGAGGGTTCTTTGAACATCTTTGACCAGAGTCAGAGGAAAAGACTCTCTCCATCCTATGGTATGACATAGAAATACATCTGTATCTCAGTACAAGTAAAAAACGATTTGCATTCCTACACAGGACTGTTGGTACATCAGAGATATTTGTGTTAACTGTTCGGACTGAGGCTATGATTTAACAACATACAGACTTTTGCTGATTATGGAGTTCCTGCTGACCCCACACCCCCCCGTTTGTTGGTATCCCACAGCTCACAGTTTCCTCCATTTTACCAAGGCATAGCCATGCTGTGAACTGAATCGGGAATCTGACCTGACTTTAACAAACTGTCTAAGAAAACCAAAAGAAGGGAAAGTAGTATTTTTGGTAAGCCAGACAAGTTCTCCCTAAATAGACGGAAGGACAAGATGAAAGGTGAGACCCTGCACAACATTAACTTAGAGCAAGGCTGGGGCTCATTCTGTCATTAGAAGCATCCAGGGTGGATACCCAAACACCACAATCAACTGTTTAGAAGAGCTGTCAATTACAAACCTCAGAGCTGGTAAGGAGAAGGGAAAGGCATGGCAGCTGAAAAGAGGGGTGACTGTGTTGGCAGTAAATCTCTGACTTCTGTCTCCTGTGATGATTGTAAGCCTGACTGACAAAATGCAGATCATGTAGCACCTATGGAGTTCTCTTTAAAGATTTTTGTTCTTGAAGCCCTTTAAAGATCACACAACAAGTTGAAATTTGAGATTTTTTTCTGCCCCTGTGTTCTTCCTTCCTTGTCTTCCATTGAGCTGGCTGCAAAGGTTAGAAGCTTGTCTCACCTCCCCTGAAGGCAACCAGCAAAAGGGAACCTCAAAAAAAGGCTTTAAAATCCACATACTTTAAAATGTTTTAGCTGTTACACTTTGGTTTTGTTCAGACATTTTTTACATACACATTTTCATGCATTATGGAAGTTTGGAAGTCTAGCTTTACATACTTAATGTTTAACCTTCCAGGCATATTTTTGACTTCTTACCCCCTCTAAGTGGGTGTTAATTCAAACTAGTCAAGAGGGCATGAACTTGAACAAAGATCTCTTTCCCAATGTTATTTTCTCCAGACCTTTCAAAGATAAGGTTAGATATATGTGTCTGATCCAAATGCGGTGCAAGCAGTTAATGGCCCTCAAAGCACTAGTATAGCACCTTGAGGCCAGAGTTGATGAACTGAAGGAGCAGGGAAATACAGATGTCTCTACAGAAACAGCAAAGCAGTCCTACATCGGAGCTGGCTATCCTTACTATGCAGCAGGGAATACAACACATATAAGGGGAGTTATGGGGAAGGTCACTATTTTAAACATGTAGAATATAAGAGAGAGAGAGAAGGCTACACTGTAAAATCCACTTAAATCAATTATACCCATACGGATATAAGCCCAAATGACAGAAAACAAAGATGTTAGATGCATCATTGTGTTAATCGTCTCTTGATTAGGGAATGAACTCTGACTGCACAAGGTATTTTATTTAAGGTCTTTTTCCTCATGTGTTTAAACAGTGACTAGTACAATGACAGCATGGTCTGCAAATAAGGCCGCTGTGCATTACTGTAGTCTGAATACTTTTCCTACACATTATTTATTCTGAGCATTGTTCTAACATCTACAATCCCCAGTCATGGGGCAGGACACAACTGAGAAAACCAAGTCTAATAAAACAGCAGTAACAGGTAACTTCAGCCCTTTGTATATAAATTAGATTGCTTAATACTGTTACAGCCTGAAGATGAGCAGAACTCCATCTGTGCACGGCTTTCTGCACTTGTGTGAGCCATCATTTGCTGCCTTCCTGCAGCAGGGAGGGCCAGCTGGGAGCTCCCACTGCGACTTCAGCGTAGCTTACCAGGGAGAGCTAAAAACCAGGATGCAGCCCCTGTGGCTAACAAATTTGGACAAATCCAACTGAATGTTCTGAGAGGCTAAGGAAGTTTAGAAGAGGGATTTTTGAACTGACTGCTGTGACAATGTTATTGCCTTTACTCATGGCCAGCAAAGAGAGTGAGAAAAATAGTTGATACAGAAAGATGGACCCAAAGAAAACAAAGATTAAATCTGAATATTGAAAGCAAAAGATGTAAAATAAAATAAAATAAAATAAAATAAAATAAAATAAAATAAAATAAAATAAAAATATTTAGTTCTAAGAATCAATAAAACAGGGAGGCTGACGCATTAGAATAATAGAAAACAAAGGGCACCAGAAAGGAACAGAAGCTAAGTCCAAAACAACTGAATTACTTTTGGCAGGAAACTCTGCACTGGGACAATACCTGGCCCAACTACCTCTCCCTAGAGTAACTGAGGAAGGGTGCACCTAATGTCTGAATGTCAAAGAAAGAGGTGTGTCTGGGGCTATGAGCTGTCTCTCTCCTTTTCTTCTGCAAAAGTAGGCATTCGGCAACACAAACCCTTGTGATGCTCCTTAGCACCTTGACAGTAAAGATATCCCAGTGGCTCCATGAACAATTTTGGATTTCCTCAGTCCCTGGAGATGAGAGCACTCCGAGTTTGCAACTTACACTTTGATTAAACTTATCAAAAAATAAGATAATATTTGTTGTAAAACAAAGAAGAAATTTATTACCTAATCTCAAGATCAGACTGTTAGCTATAGCACTGGATACAAAAGGTCACAAGTAAAACCCAATTTTAGTCTAATCTTGCTTCAATTTAAGTTTTCTATTTACCAATGGAATACTTTTCTAATTGCTTACTTTCATTACGTGGGATTTCAAGATGTATTTGACACATTGGAGACAAAGGTTAAGGTTAACAAACATAACCTGTTTCCTGAATGTCACTGCCAGTGATCAGTAATTTTATCTTACCTCACCCAAGAGTATGTTCATTTTGAATTCCAGTCTGAGATGCAAATATAAATGTTCTTGCTGGCTCTGCTGACTGGCTGTCTTGCGTATCATCTCCACCCTGTTACACCTATCAGCCAAAAGATCTATGGGCTTTCAAAAACCTGTTAGTGGCTTCTTCCTGATCATTTCAGGTGTAAACGTTATTCTTTCTTTATACCTGCCAACTGGCTGTTTTTCCTCAGTCTGATCTTTTCATTATGTATAGGTTATTGATTCATTCATGTCAAATATCATGAGATTGGTGATACATACTTTCTGTTTGGTTCATGAGTTATTTCACTAGCTTTCTATACTAGTATACATGACATTCATAACAGTTATTTCTGGAGTGCAGGGCCAATGCATTCTGCAGCAAGTCCCACAGTTCTGGTCCTCATGTTCTTCACAGGTTTCCTACCTATAGGACTTGGGATGGTGCATGTCTGTTCCAGATATGTAGCTAGGACACAGTCAGCTAAAGTTCTGCATCTGGGAATGAGAACATCCTCTGAGAAATAGCCATATCCATAGACTGGGGTTGGTTACAGGAGGAAATACATATTAAGTGCAATAGCACATGGAGACAAGCTAATCTTCATGCAGATATCCTAAGGGAACTTCAGAATGAAATGGCTGAGCTGAATACAAAAAAAGTTATCAAGATAAAATTATCTAATACTGCAGAGGACTTGGGGGCATTGTTAATTTTTGTTTATCCTTCAGAAAGGTATTGGGGTGATTCTGGAAGCCAGGCACTATTAAGATTTTTTTTAAAAAACTGCTGAAACAACTGCATCAAGAATAAATTACACATGTTAGGGACAAAACAGTACAGCTACTACAAAGGAAGATGTGTCACTGTCATCTATTTAGCACTTTGGGGATTGTAAACAAAACTGAATGAGGAAGAAACAGCAAATATTTATATGGGCTTCTAAAGCTTTTGACAAAATAAACTAGATCTTGAAGTCAAACAATGTCATAGATTAGATACTGACTTCAAGACAAGAAAGTATAAAAAAAGGAACAATTTTCAATCTGATAATAAGATGGGATTGAAACCTACTGGTTAGTCTGTTAGAGGTTTTCTTAATTTATCTTGTAAAGTCTTCAAATCAAGAATATTCTTCTGAAGCACCTGACTAACAAGGCCTCCCTTTTGACTGGAATTTCCATATGCTCACATGAGTGACATTTAGGTAATTTACCTAAGATTTTATAGATACTGAATTTTTGTGCTGGCAAGGAGAAATTTCCTCTCGCTTTGGAAGTACAGTGATGATACCTCTTAAAAGTCGGGGCCGGTGGGGAGGAGATGGAATGTGTAAGAAGTACTGCCAGTCATGAACCCAATGAACATTAGAAAAGAAGTTTCCAGGCTGATTCTAAGTCCTGAACATTAGGTGGAAGAGAAATGCCTAGGTAAGAGCAATGGTAGAGACATCATAGTTTGTCTGAATTTTTTTTTTTTAGACTATTTTGCTAATCTGATGATTTTTAGTTTTTCAGATTGCCCTAGGTGTCTGCTTACAGACATATTGGCCAAAGGACTTTGTGAAGAAGAAAGTCATGGTTACTTTTATGAGGAAAAAGCAGAAATAGAAACACTTTCTCCTTGCTGTTGAAAGCATCCCCATTTTTAAATATGAACCAGGAGAATGTGCCAGTACTATGGTCTCTGATAATATTATTAGGCCATTTATGATAATTGATCACTTCAGTGCCTCCAGCTTTACCATCTATCAATTCATTTGCATAAACAATAAAAACTTAAACTTCCTAAAAGATTAAAAAAAATCCAAGAAGCTTGTGCTGAAACTTAAGAAGTCATCCTAAACTCTGTAGTATTCTGTGCCTCAAGCAGAGCACACAGGAAAGGTGTTCACTGCACAGAAAGAGTAGGGGAAGACAAGAGCTGTACAGCCACTGCAAAGGCAAATGAAAAGTAAACCAGAGCAAGCAGCAGTAACTGTGAACTGAATGAAGGAGATAAGCGATAGGGGTGCCTCCAGTACTGTTACCATTAATGCAGCAAAGAGGAGAAGATATATCTTGCATCTTTTACTACATGAAACTATTTGATCAGCATGCCTGAAACATTCACACCAGCCATCTGACCGTGTTCAACTTACCAGCAATACTCATTGCTGTACAAAAGAAGTTTAGAAGAGTCAGGAGTATATTTTGCGTCTCTGTCTATGCAACATCAAACATTTCTTTAAAGCACTGTCTCTCACTCAGTAAGCCAACCCTTGAGACAGACTAAGACCATACTCTCAAAAGAGGCAAAATATGGACAAACTGGTAAGCTGTTTTCTGCATTAATATTTTGGCTTGTCACCTCCCTCAGCAATTGATAGTAACTTTTGAAAACAAGCTAACTGTTCTTTACACCTCTGTGTTTAACCAAGATCACATACCAGAGCTTCATAACTAAATTAACGTAAGGTCTATCCCCTTCCCTAAGGCCTCTTCCCTGGCAGTATTATTGCTGCTAATATTGTAAGTGTAGTGTGAAATGGCCAATTCACACATGTGCCATGTTTTGAACATTGCCTGAGCCTGCTGGAACATGATTTTCGTAAGAATGATGAGAGTAATAAACATCTTCTGGCAGAGGCTTGCAAAATCTGCACACATTTCACTCACACAGTAATGGGCCATAAAACTCTTAGAGAGCTGCAGGAGAAAAGCAATGTACGTACACATGCATAAATTAAAAGAAGAAACGTGAACTTGGTGGAACACTGCTCTTTTAGACATTTAGAAAAGTCACGTATAGCGGGAGAAAACTACATACATACTCAGTAGCACTCACTATAGTCAGAGAAATAAGAGCGTACTAGTTTCCAAAACTAGATTTTATGGGAGAGCTTTCAGAGATCCAGTCTCAGCAGTTGCCTCAACTGGATCCTAGGTTTGAGTCCTCCACATGGGCTGCAGCAGTGTTGCGACAGCAACTATGCAGGCAGAAGAAAGTCTTAAAATTTACTCTCTCCTACTAACCTGTTACATGGATTACTTGTGCTTTCACTGGATGACCAGTAGGAAGGATGCCCAGCATTTCCTCTGCTTCACTAACCAAGCCTAAACCTTACTAGAAGGGTTTCAGATTTTTTACAGCCTTTAGAGAAATGTAGAAATCATTTGCATTTTTTTGGAAAACCAGTCTGGTGTCAGTTAAAGCTTTCCCACTGTCTTCTCACTAGCACTGAAAATCATCTGAAATGTTAGAGATCACAATAACTACCTCATTGCTACATACTGCAGAATGTTTTTTGTAGCAAGTGGGATGACAGCATGGGAAGTCCCACGCCACAGTGTTCTCCTTGTAGTCTTGCCCCCCCTCAATTGACTTGCTTTTGGAAGAGCTACTGCTAAACTGCCACGGTCCTTCCAGAAGCACAGGTAATAGGAATTGCTGTCATGCAAAGCTAACTTTCTAGGATAAGGAGGTATCTGACAGCATTACATTACTGACACACAGCTGGATTTCCTCCAAACCAAAGTCCAATCAGAGGGATAATAAAATTGCTGTGGATTTTCTAAAGCTGAGAGTTAAAATTCAACTTTTTAGGCTAGAAGAGTTCCACCAGCAGATCAGGAAGGTCTTGGTAACTTGTGTGTAAAACACAAGCAAGAGTGGGGAAAAGACTTCAAATTTTTTTTAAGTGAAAACTCTGATCACTTCTCTGTTATTCAGATTACCTACTTACACGGTCAGTGCAGCAGG
>VYZV01018266.1:0-19038 GCA_013401275.1 Pandion haliaetus | reverse complement strand
TTTTTTTTTTCTTTTTTCTTTTTCTCTCGTTGTAAACACTTGAAAGACGACCCCCGCAGCTCGGCGGGGGGGGAGCAGTGGCCCCGCTCCTGGCGTGGGGCAGAGTCCCCGTCTCACGCTGCTGGGGCCAGAGTGGAGATCTCCAAAAGGGAGACGGGAGAGAAGAGAAAATTCCCGTTTAGTCAGTGCAAAAAAACCGAGCAGAGCCCCCGGGCAAGTCCAGGTGGGAGGTGGGGGGGTTGCCGGTGAGAAATGCCATGTGCTCCGTTTGGCCGGCTGTCCCCTGGCAGCATTCTCCTTCGTTTTGGGGAGAAAAGCCAAACATCATGGCAGGGTTCTGGCCAAGGGCGTCCCCGGGGCCTCCCTGGCAGGCCAAGCTCTCCTGGTGACCAGCGGCTGTGGAGGGGAGAGCGGGTCGCTCCGCTTTTCTCACACTGTCTTCTCCTGGATGTTTATTTTTTTAAATTCATTTAAATTAAAAAAACAAACAAACAAAACAACAAAACAAATAAAAATAATAAAAGAAAATAAAAAAAATTCGCCATTGTCCCAAGTGGATTCAAGTTTCTGCGTTTTATTTTTGTCTTCTCGAGGAATTTAAAGTCAGCCCAAAACTCCAGGCGGGGCGGGGGGGACAGGGAGAGGAGGTACAGCAGGTATAGCAAGGTGCCCTGCAAAGGCGAAGAGAGATGATGCCAGGTGAGGAGCAGGAGCCATGGCCACCCCATCCCACCCCATCCTCCCCTCCTGGCCCAGGATTTAAACCCAGCACAGGAAAATTACCTCTGAACAGCCCGCCACAGGCTCACCTTAGAAGTCAGCAAGCACGCCCGGCAGGTCAATCAGAAGGATGCTCCGGGCAAGATCTGTTCACTTCAAACCATGAATCTATACAGCTGCAGAGAGGAGAGCGCGTCACCACCGTGCTGTTGAGCCTCAGGTCGTCCCCGCCTGTCCCCCTGCCACCTGCCTGGCTGTGTCCCCTCGCACCCGGTGCCCATGCAGTACCTTTTGTGATAAATGCAGAGGCAGGGCAGCCTGGCTATCGTGTCCCCCTGCAGCAGCTCCTCCAGGCAGATCACGCACTCGCCGGCGTCCTTGGTCAGCACGTCATCTGGGAGGGGAGGCGAGGGCAGCGGTGAGACACAGTCCACCACAGCGTTCCCCTTCCCGGGATGGAGGGGAGCCCACGGCAGCCGGGATGGGGCAGCCAAGTGGCAGCAGCGCCAGCAAGAGGCTCAGATGGAGGCATGGGGGTGGGAGATGGGGCTGGGGTGGCTGCAGCCAACACACACCCCCTACCCCTCACTTCCAAAAAAACACCATCGAGTAGGGGGTGAGCACCACTCCCCCACGAGTGGTCAGGAGAGAGGATGGGAGATGCAGGCATTTGCAGACCAGTGCTCAGCCCAGTAAGCCTCACTGCCAGCACAGAGGGGAGGAAGGCAGCAACCCTTCAGAGAGGCAGCCCAGGAGGACACATATCCCATGTCCTAGTCGGGCACGACACCTGGCCAGGACGGCTCCATCCAGCACAGCACACCGCGGTGAGCAACGTGGGAATGGGGCTGTGTTACAAAGGGACCCAAAGGCAACACCGGCAGGGTTGAGCCATGCCAGGCGAGCGAAGCGGAGCAGGGACCGCGAACTGCACCGGTCCGCTGGAGCACTGCCCTCTTGGCAAGCCCAGCTGAGCCGCCTGCCTGCACAGCCTGCGGCAAGCGTCTCTCCAGTCTGCCCAGAGCCATCCCAAGCCTGCAGGACGCCGTGTCCCTGCACAGCCTGGCTGCCGGCCCTTACCGTTGTAGGAGAGGCGAGGTTTGCTCAGACACATTATAAAGTGCATTTCCATCTCGTCAGAAGCCACGGATTTGGAGCAAATGGGGCACTTGAAACCTGGAGGGAGAGCAGAGAGACAAGCCCTTAGCAGTGGGAGGAGGAGAAGAGCCCATCCTGCATCCTGGGGAGTCCCTGAGGCCATGGTGGGGCATGGCAGCAGGCAGCTCCTCACCTGCCGCCTGCATGGTGGCACACACCCCACGCAGCGCCCGCTGGGCACCGGCTCATCCTGTGCCGGCCGCCAGCAGTGCTGGCGTGGGGGACAGCCACCCAACAGGGGACAGCCACCCGAGCCGGTGCACCAGTCGTCCCTGTGCCCACTGCCGCAGAGGGCACGGAGAGTGTGCCAAGGCAGCACACACGTGGCCATCAGCTGCTGCCGGGCCTTAAAGGGCGAGGAGCAGCCCAGGGCATGCAGCACCCTGGGGCTGGCGAGCACAGGGGCTGGTGAGTGCAGGGGCATGCCCCCGTGCCAGGACAGTACTGTCCCTGCTGCCGTAGTTCAGCCCCGCACAGCTGAGCCAGAAAAGCTGCAAGGAAGGAGGTTTTTCTGTAGGGCCGCAGCAGAAGACTGCCAGGCTGGAGCCACGAGCCCAAATTGCTGCTTTCTCCAGCTTTTAGCAGGAGCGAGGTGGGTGCTTGCCCCTCCAACACCAGCCAGCAGCCCCAGGAGCAGGGCGACCCCACAGACTGATGTCCCAGCTTGACCATGCCTTGTCACCTGGACCTGCCTGGTGACCTGGACTCTTGAGTGAAGCTGGCTGTGATGTCCAGACCCACTCTGCATCCTTGCTTGGGCATGAGGATGGGGGCCGGGTATCACACCGGTGCCACCACCTGTTCAAGCCATGCAGACTGCCACGGCCTCGTCCCCAGTGCCACCGAGCAAGGCTGTCCCAAACCCAGGTTTCCAAGCCCAAACTCCCAGGGATCAAATCCTCAACCAGCCCTGCAGGTCACCCACCAGGGACTCCCTGCCCTCCCACCAAAGCCAGCCTGAGGCCGTGCAGTTTGTCACCACGTGGCATAGCAGGGCTCAACCCAATGCAGCCGAACATGTGCATACCACCACCGCCACCATGGGTTTGCACCAGAATATCTAGCAATTCCCTGCCTGCAGAGAGGGACAGGGTAATTTAAGGACCTGTCTTCTAAAAGCGGATCAGGTTTGACTGCAGTGCCTCTTAAGAGCTTTCTTCATATATACGTGAAGGCTGCTCAGGAAAGAAGAGAAAAGGAACATACACAAATTATCTAAGAATGAATCAGGTTCTTGTTTGCCACCACATGGACATGGCAAGGGAATTTTTTTGCTTCTTGAAAGGCAGAAAGTGCGGGTGGCTTTAACAGGAGGCAGCTCAGACCTCTGCCATGCAAACAGCCAAGATGCCTGCTCAACACCTGAGCACCCTCTCATTAGCAGTGTTGATAAATACAGATTACATCCCAGCTCCCCAGATGAAAGCCTAGGATAGGGATACCGACTCCTGCCCCTCCGGAGGGTGGTTATTTCCCAGGAGAGCACAGCAAGGATGACTGTCATGGATGGTCAGGGACTGCCTCTAAAGGGACCTGCTAAAACAAGGAGCCCTTGAGCCCAGGGGCCCCTCCAGAGGGGTGTCAGGCTGGCCCGCAACATGCCACCGCAGGGACACATCCCTGTCCCAGATGGGCTGAGCTGCAGAGTCTCTGCTGCAAGTCCAGCCCCATTGCACCAAGCCCCAGCTGAATGGACAGCACTGGCAGCCAGAGTCATGGGCAGCACCACTGATCTGCCTTCTCTCCAGCCTAATTTTACTCCTGACCTATTTATACCTTGTGGCAGCAGTGCCCGTTAGCTGAAATAGTTGGGTTTGTTTCTCCTCCCAAGTGTTTACCCACCTGGTGTATTTATAGAACGGGCTCAGATAGCGTTCCAGCCTGCCTTCTGCAAGACCCAACTAGCCTCCCGTTGTTAGACACCTTCTCTGTCCACCAGCTGCCCAGGCAGCCCGCCTGCCCCTGTCCCCGGCTGAACCGATCCTGCTTGAATGCTGATGGTCTGCCAGCACCACAGGTGCTGGTCCTTACTGAGGAAGCTCCAGGGACCAGTTTCCAGCAGCAAGTCCCTGGCATGGGGCAGCTGCGAAGGACTCCCTTTGGAAGAGGTGTTTTAGCTGCAAACTCAGTGTCAGGGCAAGGCATTTGCAGAGGTTAGGCACTGTCCCCCGTGCACCACACAGGAAGACCTGGTTTTCTCTGTTTCCCCCTTTTTCTGTGCCAATGTGTTATTTTAAACAGCTGCCCCAGATCTGCTGGCTCTGGCAGCACCTGAAGGGATCCTACAAGACGGGCAACCAGGGTAAAGGGAGAGGGCCCTGGATGAGACCACCTGGCCCATAGGTGCCAGGGCATGACCGCCGGCTGTTGGCAAAGCAGCAGGAGCCAGGGAAAGAGCAGGGTCCTTTGCAGGCTCCAGTGAGTGGCTGTTGCTGTATCTCCCGGCCTCTTTGCTAGCTGGGGTAGCTTTAGCATGGTTATAAATAGCCAGCATGAACACCCGTCACACTCCTCAGTGCTCCATGAGCAGCTGGCTGGGGGACGGGGACCCCCAGCACCATCATGTCCTCGTGGCAAGGACACAGGGACATTGTGCAAACAGAGGGGCCTGGGCTCAAACCCCAGCATGTGCACAGTGTGCTCCAGCCACAGACGCTGGCTGCCACACAGGTCTGGAGGCTGAGCCAAGCGCAGAAGCACACACTTTCCTGGCTCTGCATTTCACAAGATGGAGGGGGGCAGGGGGGTGGGAAAAATCATGAAAATGCAATTGCATAAATTCCTGGGTCTGAGCGGGAGTGAGGAGCCGGCATGGAAAGGCCGCCGGGGTGGGGGGCCACCCTCCATCCCAGCTGTCAGCACAAATACTTGGCATTGCAAGAGCAACTGCTTGCATCCCCCTCCACGGCAGGCACTGGAGCCGTGGGGAGACTGCTGCCAGCAGGAAAGGGAAGGCAGAGAAGGGGGTCGGGCTCCCTCACCCCTTCTCTGGGTGACCCTTGGGAGAAGGCAGTAGGTGGAAAACCCACTGAGGCCAGGGGACAGCCAGCACCTGACAGCAGCAGGCGCTGAGCCCAGCATCCTGGAGCATCCCTCTGTGGTTCAGGCAGGCGCTGGGGCCCGGAGCTGGTCCCGCAGATGAAAGGGCCACTCCCCATGTGGCCAGCCCCCTCCGGGCCATGGTATTTTCCACATTCCCCGAAATCCCCCTTAATTTATCCTGCCTAAGCTGCCAGCCCAAGCAATGCAGGAGATTACATTTTGACAGCTGCTCATGGAAAATTCAGCTCCCTCCCTCCTCCTCAAGCCCTTTCTGCCCTCCTCCCACGTGCCTAAAAAAAAAAAAAAAAAAAAAAAGAGAGGAAGGGCCCAGCTATTCCTCCTCGCCTGGGCCTCCCACACCCACAGGGAGGCTTGGGGGATGCTCCAAGGAAAGGCCATGGACCCTTCCTCCCTCCCAAGGCACCCAGGGCAGCTGGCGATGCTCCTGCCTGCAGCACATTAAACCTGAAGCTGGCACTCTCACCGCAGGCAGAGATGTGCAGGCAGGCACCACCTCTCACCAGGACAAAGTAAGGAAGAGGAGGGTGCCGCGGGAAGCAGGCTGGCCTGGAAAGACAGGTTCAGATCCAGACCTGGACTCTTGTATCCGGCAGGAGACTTTGAGAAAGCCAAGGGCTTTCCAGGGCTGCGAGACACACGTTGGCAGGTGATCTCATCTCTCCGATGGCTTGGTCTAGAAACCAGGAGCAAGCAGCGCTGGTGCTCTCCAGGGGCTACTGCCCTCTGAGTATTTTTAGGAAGGTTACATGGTTAATTTTAGAGAGCCAGGCGAAGAAGAGCTGCGAACCTCTGCAAACCTCCACCAGGTCCTATGCAAGCTGAAAGAGCCCCATGGTTAACCCTCACGGTGCTGAAACCATCACCACACAGGCTGCCAGGGCAGCTTTGGTAGTGGCAGGAGGTCAAGGCACTTTTCCAACCCATCTGTAATCATGGCCTCAAACACAGCTGTGGCCATACCCATTAGGAATTGCTTCTGAAGCTGGGACAGGAAATGCCCATCGCTTGTGTCTACAAATGATGCCCACAGCAACCTCTGTGGTTTGGGGAAGCCACCGAGCACTACACCAAGGTCAACCACACCATGTCCTGGGAGTGGAAACAGCTGCTCACCTTGGGGACAGGCAAGACAGCGTCCACAGGAGCTGCAACCCCATCTCTGACTGCAGGGAAAGGCACATGCCACGTCTGCATTCACTTACCAAACCTTCCACTAGCTCGGTGTGCCTCTGGATGGATCACTTACAGGCTATGGTGCCACCAGGAGACTCAGCATTGCCCCAGCAGTAGAAGACCCTAGTTCCATCACCAGTAGATGGCTGAAAAGCAGGGAGCAGCAGCTTCACCACTGCACGGCACCTCCAGCAATGGGAGGAAGATGCTGGTGGGGGAAGTCGTGCCCTGAAGGCAGGGGGAAGAAACAGCAGCCCAGGCACAAGCGAGCAAGTGCAACCCCAGCAACCCACCCCATACAGAGCAGCATTCACCGAAGAGATCCCCGGCTGCCCAGGACCCTGCAGCAGGATAAGCCAGGAGCCCTGTGTGTGGGAGCGACTACACAAACTCGCCAAAATGCGCCTGTGAGGGACACCCTGAGCACCAGGTAGCTCAGGGGTAAGCCCCAGGCTGCCTGACGTCCATGGGAGATCCCAAAACCTCAGCTGCACAGCCCATTTCCATGTCTCCAGAGAGCATACTGGGCGCCCAGCCAAGGGAGCCAGTTTACACCAGGTGAAGATGCATCCAAGCACGAGATGAATGCAGGGAATATTTGGTCCAAGCATGCCGCTGAAGCAGAGTCCTGGTGCCTCCTCCTTGCCAAGCAAGCCCTGAGCATCACACCTCCTCCCGCAGCTTCCCCAACATTGCCAGCTGAACCGGCACCAGGCGGAAGCCAGAAGACATGGATCATCTTTAAAAAAAAAAAAACATGCTAGTGATCAGAGAGGAGGGAAAAACTGAAAGACCATGTCTATGGGCCCAGTCAGTCAATCTGAAGCAGAAGCATGTGGGGTTGGGTGAGGTGAAGGGGCTCCAAGTCCTCCCCCTCCCTTAGCCCTCATGAGCTCCAGCACAGCCCCAGGATGGAAGGGACCATTGGAGGGCATGTCCTCCTTGCCAGCCAAGTGAAGGAAACCTGCAGAGCCAAGATATTCAGACCCAGCATCTCCTGGAAAATAAACTTCCTACTGGCTTAAAGTGGCCTCTTTTTGAAAGCGATGGTCACAGGACAGCACGTTGGAGATGGCACATGGGGTGCACAGAGCATATCTCCAGCACTCGGGCGCTGCAGGGACCTGGTAGCTGAGGACCTCTACGGGTGTTCTCTTCTGAGAGCATCACCCACCGTGGAAGTGACACTCTACCAGCCTCTGAGCGATACAGCTGGCGATGCTGTCTCGCACCAGGACCAGGAGGCAGCTTGCAGCTGCACCAAGGACCTGTCCCACCAAGAAGCATGCTCCCTCTGCCAGCAAAGTGCTTGCATTGAGTGCCTGGAGGCCAGGGCACCCAGCAGCATCAGGCCTGAACCCACTTCCCCTTGCAGAAGGAAACGGCATCAGGTACACAAGGCAGATGCAGAAGCCAAAGTCCAACACAGCCCACAGCCTGCTGCCCCAGCAGGACACAAGGTGCCAGCTGAATTCTGCAACAGTGCTCAGCTATTGTGCAGCACAAGGGTTGACACGAGCGGGGACACGTAGGCAGGAAGGAGTAAAGCACTTAAGGGGCCTCATTTACCGGCTCCAAGAAAGGGCCGTACGAGTGTCCTTCCTCCCAGTTCAAGGCTGCAGAGAGGTAGGAAGAACATAAAGGATGGGTCCAGGATGGAAACAAGACATCCTACCTTCCTGGGGGCAGAAGGGAGGCAGGGCTGGGGGATGCCAGCGGGCCAGCCCCAAATGATCAGCAAGGCAGCAGGGACGTGGCCAGGATGGGACATCCCTGGAAGGCACCACTTGGAGAGAAACCCAATGGTGCAGGCTGCTGCCTTGGCAGAGGGATTGTCCTACTCCATCCCCATCCCACCCCACTGTCTCCTTGCTGATTGAGTCAGTTCATCTGGCTGAGCTGGGAGAAAACAGATGTTTGTCATGTGAAGCAGCCCAAAAGCAGCCCCGAAAAGAAGTCACTCCTGTGCAACATTGAAGAAAAGCTGTCCCTGGTTCACAGTGGCTCCTGACAAAGCCCTCATGCTGCAGTGTTTGCTGTCAGGTCAGCCACACACCAGCCAAGAGTGGCAGAGACATGCCATGGACCACGAAGCTGGCCAAGGCCAGCACCGCCTTAACGCTTGAGGCATCGGGTTTTGGACACACCTCTGCCCACTCCCACTCAACTCAAGCCATGAAGGGAAGATGCAGCAGCAAGGAAAAGGCATTGCTGCTCCAGGTGGGATGTGAGGAAGCCACTAGGGCCAGAGGGATGCAGGCGATGGAGCAGAGGGGCTGGGCAGCATCACATCACAGTGGACCAGGGCTGGCTTGCTGCAAGCCAGGAGGCAGAGATTTCTTTTAGCCAGCTGGTTTCTTATGCAGACAGTGGGGGAGGACATGAAGAAGGAGAACAGATTGCAACACTGGGGCTGAGGAAAGCCAGAGAGTTGGGAAATGGCAAGAGACATGAGACAGGGAACCCCACAGGGACATTTGCTCCAGAGCACCCAAAGCCATCGAGCCTCAGCAGACAGACACACCAAAGCCCTACAAGACACCTCCAGCATGGCCCACAGACACCAAGAAGCGGGAGGGCAGAGGCCTGGCTATACAGTCCCAGGACATCCAGAGCCGCCCTCTTTGCACACACATGCTCAGGGAAGACGTGCAAACAGCCTCTGCACCCCAAGCACCCCCACTGCCTGTTGCTGTTTGAGTACTGCCCCTTCCATGGCTGCAATTGCAATTTTTGAACAAAAGTACCTATACTACACGTAGAGAGCACCTCCCTCCTATAGCCGAGGCTATATTGCAGGATCAGTTCCCCCAGAACTGGATGAGAAAGGCAACCTCCCAGGGCTACCCTGCCTTCCAGCTAGTCCTAGTTTACTGCAGAAACACTCCCTCAGCTGCTGGGAACAGGCTTCATAAGGAAGAGTGTGCAGCCCAAAGCTAATTTTAGCATCCCAGAGATCAGCAAAGTTAAGCAGAGGGGTCCTGGGTGACAGCCCAGCGAAGGCATTAACATCTTAGACTCCTGCCGTTGGGCTGCAGGGCTTGAATTTACTGACTTACAAGCTCATTCAGGGCTCCTGCTAGTCACAAAACCGGCCTGGGGCCACCTCATTGCACAGAAGAGCTGCAGGGATGCTCTGGCGCTGCCTCCCGACCTCTCAAGGGATGCTTGGGGTTTCGAATTCACTGCCCAGAGAGGAGATGGATCCTGCAGGCATACCTGGGAATTTCCAAAGGGTATGCCTGAATGCCTGCTTTTTCCTTCCTGAATATTTGTGCGAAGGAGGAAGCCCAACCACGAGCCCTGCTGCAGGCAGCAATCATCCGCAAGATGCATGGAGCCTACGGCGCAACCGGGCAGTGGGCAGGTCCCAGGTGCCGAAATAAAGGAGCACAAGGGATCCTCCAGCATCACAGCGGGACGAGATGACTCGGAAATCGGAGCAGAAAGGGAGAGAGTTGGACACTTCGGCTCGGCAGCAGCTGGGAGGGAGCAGCGAGGCAACGTCATGTGGGGACCGGCGGGGTGAGTCACTTCTGACTAAGCCATCCGTTGGGGAGGCACCCGCGGAGTCCCCGCCATCAGGCTCCAGCCACCGCCAAGCTGCCAGAGGAATTCCTGCTTTCGGAAAGGCTTAAGCGCAAAAGCCTGACCTGAGCCACTCCCCAACGCAACTGGATCCAACCTCGTGAGGTGAAGTGGCAGCTCCCTGGCTACCTCCCTCCTGACCCCTGGGTTTTTCCAAAGCAGAAAACTCGTGCCTTGATGCTGCTGTGGCTCTGTCATGCCTCAGCTTCAGCTGATCTCGCTGGGAGGATGGAGGGACACTCCAGAGATACACAATGACATGCCCCGGCTTTGCAATGCTGGCAGAGGGAGCACTGATCTCACCCACGTACCCACTCCTGCTGGGAAGTGATCCTATCCGGCTCCTGGGACACCTCCTCCCCAGGTATGCCATGGCAGCACTGCACGAACAGCGTGGTGGAGGGTCTCCCATGGCACTTCATGCCTGGGCCATGGTGGCAGGAGTTACTGGGGCAACTGGTTCTCATCAGTGCAAGACCCATGGCCCCCAGGATACGTGGGAAGGACGAAGCACTGCTTTTCAGGGTAGAAAAAGGGCAATTTTTATGTAGCGGGCAGCAAACGGAGCACGAAAGGCACACAGAGCTAGAGCCACAGGCAGCGCGTGGCTGGCATATGCTTACAGCCAGTTAACACTGGTTGTTTCTGCAGAAAGACGGACACCGTTGGAAAAAAATCCTAGGGAGGAGCATACTGCAGAGCAAGCCCTAACCTCACATGCCCCTTGTGTGGCAGGAAGAGATGCATGGCAGAGAACATCTCCCTGCTCCCCAGGAGGGTCTGCAATTGCTGAGGGGAGCCCAGTGAATTCCCCAGGCTACCAGGACAGCAGGAAGGAAAAAGTGGGGTGCAGACCTGCAGTTTGATCACACACCTCTGCTGCACATGGTGCGGAAGGGGAGGGATGCTCAACAGCACCAAGCTGCCCAGCCAGGCAGCGTCAGCTCCCCTTCTCCTGCCAGAGGCCGGAGGTTTGGAAGATACCCCCGTGCCAGGGATGGGACCACATCACACAACTCACTCTTGCTCTGGAGGAGCCCTGCCCCATGCGCTTCCCAGCTGCCTCTGCAGCATGGAGGTGGTTGGTAGACAGAGCCAGCTTTCTGCAGCTCCAGGAGCCAAACCTCCAAAACACAAAGCACAACATTTTGGAGGAATGAACCCCCTGGCGAGCGTCAGGGTCTGCCCATGCTGGATCCTGCCAGCGGAGGCAGGAGGGGCTGCCCATCATGCCACAGGCAGGAACAACCCTGTCTGGCTGTCCCACCTTCTCTGCTCCTGCCTCCCCTTAGCTTCAACATGTGCAGCCCTCAAACATGGGAAGGGCCAAGCTGTCTTGCAGCCGGCAGGCACCGGGAGCAGGAGGGAGATAGCGGAGCTGCAGATGACAAAAATCCCAGCTGTGGGATTTCAAGCTCTCCCTTCCCTAGGAGAAAGGAAAAACACCACGGCAACACCCAGAGGAGCACAGTGTACCCCCACTTCCAGAGCTGGGCAGGGCCTTGGGAAGCAAAGTGCCCTGTGAAACACTCACCCAGGACTGGCCACAGGGTGCTGCCTGCTTCGTACCTGTCTATGGGGAGCAAAAAGAAAACAAAGGCATCTATAACCACCCTCAGAAGGGTAAGATCCAGGCAAATAGCAGACTTCAAGAGCTATGAAATCAATGTCACAATAAATAAGCAGATGGACAATAGCTTCAAAGGAGTAAGATCTGGGTGGGGATAACCCAAAATGCCGAGGCAGCTCAGGCAGGGTGCTCAGCCTCACCCCGTCCCGCTCAGCACCACCTTAACAGAAGGTTGGCCTCAAAACCAACCTCAACCCATATTGACTCAACCTGCCTGCAGACAGTAATTTAAGCCATCTGGCTAGAGCCAACCCCCGCCTCATTTTCCCTGGCTACAGATGTACAGGCCTTGGATGGATGGATTGAAAGGTGGATCTAATTCCCCTGCAGCACTTCTGATGAAACACAGCTCCATCACCTTGTAGGGAGAGCTCCCAAATGAATTACTGCAATTACCCTGGCTGCAGGAGAAACTGCAGGTTTTCCCTCCCTGGTGACAAAGACTTCTCCAAAAAACAATCTCCAAAACGCCCACCACACCGAGCTGTAATGCAATTGTCTGGGATGTGAAGAGCGGAACCCCTGACACCACCCTCGAGCTGCTGAGCTGTGATCAGAGAAACAGAAACACGCAGCCATGGTGAAAGCTGAGGGAAGAACGAAGCCAGCCACCTTTCAAGGCAGCAACAGGCAAAGAGGCATGGAGGATGTGGAAACCCCTTAACGCCACAGCCCCGTCCTGGGAGGAAATAAAATGCTGGGCAGGGATGCGGGACGGGAAGCATCACTCAGTTCTCCTGCCTGACTGCTGCTTTCCTTCTCTTGCATTGCAGGCAGCTGGCCTCTAAAAATACCCACTGTTGTCACGCCGTCCTGCCTGCTAGGGCCAGGAAACAGCTCTGAGCGGCTTCCAGTTCAATTCTTCATCTGTGCCACTGTGTTTCCCTCACCAGGACCTGTCCCAGCCCCATTTCTGTGCCTGGTAGGTGACAGTCTCTCAGGAACCACAGCCATAACCTGACGGAGCCTCAATGAGCCAAGGGCGCTCGCTGGGAATATACCCTGGGAAATTTCTGCTAGCGTTGCTAAAACTAGCCAAAGAGTAAATATTTCCACTGCATCTCTCTGCCCCTGTACAAAGCACCACAAGACCGTTGCATAAGGTGCACCATCTCATTTCTGTGCCACTGGTGGGAGGCCCACAGCTGCACGAATGTGCACAAGTGCAGAGAGCCAGGAATTTCCCAAGTTAATTCAGCCTGCGCCCTCCCGAGCGGCACACCACCACAGCCGTCCTGGGGGCCGACCTACTGCCCACACCAGCTAGTGCAGCTCAGCTCCGTGGGGAAGGAGGGGAGAGAAGGGTCAGCTCCATCTTGGAGGTGCACTGGAACCTCTCCAACATTGAGGCATCATCCCTGCCAGCGAAATGCACCTTGTACCAAACACTTCGAGCTGCCCATAGACCCGCCATTGGGACCTGGGGAAGGACGACACCAGCACCAAGCGATGTATCTGTTCAAGCTCAGCCAGCTGCATGTGGCACAAACCTGGCAGTGCACAGGCACGGGGACCACAGCAGGGAGCACGGATGGACCAAGCTCCATGCCGGCAGCACAGAGACCAGCCGTGAGGACCTGCCTGCCAGCTCCCCAGCTCTTCCCACCACCCTCCTCAAACCTCTGAGCTATGCGGGACCCACAGCAGGCTGGAAAGCTAAACAACACCAAGATAAAAGCAGACTCTGTCCCCTGCTGCAGGCACTCCACTCCCCTGCCCGCAGCCCAGCAGTGCAGGAAGCCTGCTGGCAGCCGGGCTCTGCCCACGGGAAACGCAGTGCAGCGGTATGAGAAGAGGCCCCAGGCCAGCAGAGCTTCCTGCAGCTGCACCTCCCGACAGCCTCCCACCAGAAAGCACCAACCAAAAGCATTTGGCCAAGCAGCGCCTGCAAGGGACAGCAGGAACATCCCTGGGTGGGGAGACCCAAGTCCCACAGTGGGTTCAGCCACTTTTGAAACCTGCCTGGTGGGACCGGTGAAGGTGAGACATTTAAGGCCCAACTTTAACCACTCCTGGTCTATCTGAAATAAAAAAATAGGTCTGCCTCTACAGAGAGAGGCTTCTTGTACCCCGATACACAGCCACGCCAGAGCAGGCAGGTGAAACACTCTGCACCAGGGCCTGCTGCTTTATAGCATCACTCGGTCGCTCGTGTAAATCACTCGCGAGCCCTTATGATTTCAATTTTCAAGGGAACCAGGAGAAAGCCAGGTCACAGTTACTGAAACCCAAGTATTTGACACATCAGGTTTCGGCATACTAGCAGCAGAGGCAATGAGACATGCCTCGTGGTTGCCCACCAACTGGCTGGGGTGCCATGGGACCGGTTCCTGCGGTGGGAAATCATTCCAAGAGCTCTTTGCTGCCTGTCTGATTTGTCACACAGGAGATTACATCAGAGGAAGAAAAGCTTTTCTCCTCCCCCCCCCCNTGCAAAATATTACATCATGCTACCCAGAACAGTGTGAATGGTTGGAGTCGTGTGATTAAAGTTCACCTGGTGGGGGGGAGGGAGGGAGAGAGAGAGAGAGAGAGAGGAGAGCAGCCCTAATAGCACATCAATAAATAAGAGAAGCCTTTACGGTTATTCCAGTCACCAGAACAAACATCTCAGCAAAACAAACCAGCATGGGATAAACTTACATCACGGGCCAGGAAGACAACCCTGGCTGGGAAGTGGGTCAGCCCAGGGAGCACGAGAGCATCATTCTCAGTATCTCTGAAGCGTACGTGTGCCGAGGGAAAAGAGGGCGCCCGGCTCCCCTGTGCCGATTTATGCACAGGTTTAGAGAGGAGTGAGCCCAGCCAAGCCAGTTAGCATGCACAGCAATTAGTGCCTCGCTCCTGGGCAAGGCGGCTGAGAGATTTCAGAGGGCACCAGAGCGGCAAGCCAGCACAGCAACAGCCTGTACTAGCTCTCGCTGCAGAGACTGAAGATAACCACCGCCGCTGGCTTCTCATGCACAACGCCAACGTTGACACACTTAAACTTCATCTCTAGGCTGTGGGCCTGGTATGCATTAAAGCTGCCTTCGAGTCTCCCATCTTCTGGTATTTGGTGCTGCTGCCTCTTTCCCTGGCCCCAGGTGTATGCTGTCCTGCAGGCAGCTCAGAGAAGGCAGAAGTGGAAGAACAACCCATCCGGACCTGGAGAGTTCAACAGCTGAATATCACCAGCCTGGAGAGTCATCAGGACTGTTCCTTCACTGTTTCCTGAACGATCTGCAGGCCTGACAATGCTGTGGGTGCCCAACCTGGCTGCCAGGCAGTCACCAGCACCAAACCCACAAAAAGATGGTTTGAGGACAGTCTCCTTTGGAAGTTTCCACTGGCAAAACCAGATTCACAACAGCAAGTTCCTGCAGACCTTTGGGTGCCCTTCCCCTGGCCTAGCCCCTGTAAGGTGGGAGGGGAGCACACATGATGTCTGCACATTGAAAAGTTGGTGGCAGGAAAGTCAGGGCTGAAAGTGGACTCCCTCCAGCAGCTTGCCAGCTAGCCAGCTAGAATTAGGCCTTCTCATTTTGGTGTAGAGACCGCAATGGCAGGACTGGCTCAGGAGTGAGGATTGCCAAGCAACAGCGAGAAAAGGCTCAGGACTTGAAGCTGCTGCAGCACGGCAAGGATACACCACAGGCACGCCTTTTCCCAGCTGGGCAGAGACCAGGGCTGCCCAACACAGGTGTTCACACACACCTTCACCTCATCCTCCAACAAGCAACCCGTCTTTCACATCCCTGACTCCAGAGCCAGATCAAAGAGCGCTTCCAGCTTGCTTCACTCTCTCACCCTGCCTGGAGAGGGACCCAGCCGAGTACCCTGGCTGTAGTCTTTGCATCAGACTCCCCTCTCCCCCAGACTGGGCCCTCCTGCTCCAGGCAAGGCACTGCTAAGAACGCAACAGCTCACTTTGCAAAGAAGGCCTCCCGACCTTGCTGCTACCAGCATCCAGGACAAACAGCTTGTTTTGTCAGTGCACGGAAAGCCTGTGACATTCCTGATGGCACCACACAGAAGGATGAGTTAGGTGTTTCCTTGGGCTAGTCAGCAGACAAGGAGATACGGATTTACTGGTGCTTCAAACACTCAAGGGCTTTGGGTGATGAGGGGGATTTCCAGATAAACTTTAAGCTACTTATAGCCTCTGCAAACTCCCTGAGATCCTCTGATGAAGATGAGTAACACGAGTGATACTGAGAGAACCATACAAAGCTGGAGACATGCAGCATTAAACCACGTCTCCGTTTTCTCCCTTCTAGCCTTGGCTTTGCTGAGAAGTCCTAATTGGTCATGAAGCTACAGAGACAGGATCAAGTGCTACAAGCAAATTCCCAAGGCGCAAAAGATGTTTTGTCATCTTCCACGCTGATAGGTCAGGAAGCAGATCTCAGAAACCCTGGGCAGCCAGGGAAATCCCAGAGTATTTTCAGGTGGAGCTGGAGCAGTTACGTCACTCGTGGATGGCGGACATGCCTGGGAAAATCCCCGTCAGGAAACAGGATCCACTTACCCAGGGTGGTGGTGTCCCCTTGGAGGGAGGGACGAAGTCCACCTCAAAGGTCAGAGCCCCCTTGCCCACCCTGTTTGAAAGATGCATTTAGGCTTTGCTATTCGTAAGAGCAGCAGCTCTCCTCCCCTGGCCTTGGAAGGGCTAGAGGACATCAGTACATAACTGCTTCTCCTGTCCCTGCATCCCCACAGCCGTGGCAGAGCGCAGAGGGATTCGGTTGGCAGCGGGCTCTTCTCACCGACTGTCACGGCACACAGCACCCTACAGTGATGCTGCAGCACATGCTGGCCCTGGGGACCACTTTGTAACCTCCCTCTGCACAGGCTTCCCAGCACAGCCCTCCTCTCTCCCTCCCTGGGCACGCCTGGCTCTTCCATAAGCCTTCGACTGCAGAAGGAGTGACACTAGCCAGGGGAAAAGAAGCTCAGCGTGCCCCAGCTCACTCCTTGGGGTCCCTGCTGAGGGGACAGATGAGCCATGAAGCAGCCAGAGAGGCGCACAAAATCAGCATCGCAGATAAAGGGAGCGGCGAGGCACCAAGCCTATCTGTGTGCTCCTGTTATCGCAGACATGCTGCTGCAGCGACAGCACCTTATCGCTGGCGTTAAGCCAGGGCTCCTCATTGTCCCGCTGAGATCCCCGCAGAGCCCAGGTTACACTTTGAGGCTCCTGGCTCTTCCCCCAAACCCAAGTACTCCTGGAAGAGGAAGCCCACGAACACAACCTTTCCCATGTGCTGAGATTGGCACCATCCAGGTCTCCAGCCTGTGCAGAGGCAGGAGGAAAGGGCAGGCAGGGCAAGGATCCATTCTCCAGACCTGTTAGCCACAGAATTTGGGGGACTCCTCTCCTTGCAGCAGTACAGCAACTTGGGCAGATCCCCAAGACCCCCAGGCATGCGTCCTCCTGAGCGGGTTCAGTGCATCAGCGGGTCCCCTCATCCCCACCCTCAAGACATCCTTCAAAAGGAGCAGGGACAGTCAGGCACAGCAACAGCAAAGCTCCTCTCCATTTGCCGGAGCGCTGCTGCTTCAGCACTTTCCAGTGGCTAATGGAGTGGCTCAGCACCGCAAGAGGAGCGGGTTGATGGGGAGGCAGAGGGGAAGAAGTGAGTAGCCCTGCTGTACGTTAACCAGCTGCAATGGGAGATTAGCAGGAATTTTAGCAATCTTGAGGCGGCTTACTTCCCCTTCCTCTCGGTCTCCAAATCCTCCATTAACTGCTTACACCGAGAAGAGGAACGCAGAAGTTTAATGAGCTCTGACAAGTTTTCAGAATGGTTTTTAAGCATCCACTGCTCCTTTTGCTACTAATTAGCAACGAGGAAGAACCACCACCGGGAGAGGCTTCAGCACGGACTGAATGACTCTCACTGCTGCCCGCGCATGCTTCGGCACAGCTCAAACACTCTCAGAGGGCCCCAAAAGAGGCACCAGAAAAACCCAGTTCTTGCAGTACTTCCCACAGCTCGCGCTGCAATCTTCCAAAGGCACCGGCTTTAACTTAGTATCACACTAACTCACTTGAGCAGCCAGAAAAAGCTTACTCCATTTTGCCCCTGGTTTATGTTTATGAACAGGTTTTTATCTCTCAGCGTTGCAGTTTGAGAGCTATCATTTAATGTAACTGATACTCTCTGGCCGACCACCTCTACGTACAGATTAGCTATGGGGCGTTTCTGTAATGAAACCCTTCTCGCTCCAGCACCACGTGCAGCAGAAGGCCCTGCGGCACTCATTCACACAGAGGCTTGTGGAATACCTAGAAGGATGCTGCACCTTAGTTTCTGTGTTTAAAAACCAGAGCAGCAGCACAGTCTGCACAAGGTCACAGAGCAAGAAACTTTGCAGAAGCATTGGGTCTCAACGCCGGCACCACATGCCAGCCAGCCCTCCCTACCTGCCAGGGAGGGCTGCAAGTGCCTGGCTTATCTGGATCAATAGGAACTGGGCCCGGGGCATTCCTCCACTGAGGATGTAAGGCAAGACATACAGCTTCGATCTAACTGAGAAGAGCAACCCCTGGAGACTGGATAAAGGGTTAAGAATCCCAAGACGGAAGTAGGAAAATGGGCCCCGCAAGCCTCGTTTTGCACTTTGTTCTTGTCCACTGGTTCAGTTTCAGGCCTTCCTGAAAATGAGGCATTGTCCCAAGGCATATTATGAAATTCCCAGACCACGTCACGCAAAGAGAACACTTACAGCGTTTGCAAGGGGGCTGGGTGGGAGAGAAATCCAAGACTATTCCAGGAAACGCAAGGAGACATCCCCGAAATGACTTGCCCTCTAGCCAGAAGGGGAAGGGAGGACCTCCCACCTCGCTCCCTGTACCCAGCCAAAACTAGGTCAGTGACACAGCCCCGTGTGCAGCCAGGGCGCCTCTCCAGACACTGGGACACACGGAAGGGTCCAGCCAGGAGAGTGAGGGTGGGGGCAACCTTGCCCCCTCCCTTCACCTGACATGTTTCCTGCAAGAGAGCCCAGCCTGCTCCCCAACCCTTTTAAAGAGGCAGGCAGTTCCTCCTCTGCTTCCTCCCCAGCACCGCAACAGTGCCAGCTGGCTTGAATGAGAAAACCCGCTTTGGTCTCTCCCTGGCCCTTTATCAGACAGAACAAGGGAAAAAAATTCCCACACCTCGCTTTCAAAGGCTGCCTCAGCCCCTTTGCCAGTTTAAGGCATGGGAACCGCTATACCTGACCAGCACCCCCCAAACCCCTTCAGAAGAGGCACAAGGAGCTCAGCTGGGTCTTCAAAACCAAGGGCTTGAGCCGCAGCACCCGCAGACCACTTTCCCCCAAGTCGGGGGGCACAGGGGGGTGCCACATCCACTGCTTCACATCCCAGAGCAGAGACACCTCCCTTCTAGGAAGCCTCCTCCGTCCACAGCCCCTTCCTCCCTCGACCTTGACACATATGCCAGCCCCAGCACCCACCCACCGGTCTGTGCTGGGGAGGGGATGGGGGGGTCCTTCCTTCAGGCTTTGCACCACAGGACTTGACCAGCCGGCCAAGCGGGGGGGAGCTCCCCACCTCCCTCTCACCTGGTGAACCGTACCCACCGAGGGAAGGGAAACCGGGGGAAGGCTCCGGGGAGCCAGCACTCACCGCTGTGCGAGCTGAACCACCGCGGTGCGATGTGGAGGGGCAGCGCGTCGGCCAGCGAGGCCCTGGCGCCCAGGTACAGCATCCCGTCTCT